>MVAH01000240.1:0-22047 GCA_014825575.1 Phaffia australis
CCCCAGGAGTGACCGGACCTGGGGTAGGGGCAGGCCAACCACCCTCATTCGAGGTCTGCGATTCAAAAGATGTACAACATATCAACATTGGATATATGCGCTCCAATTCAATATCTTCGTCAGGTACTAGAACAACAAACTGGACCAACCTCGTAACTATCTACCCTGCTCAGGTTCATCACTGGTCTTCGCAGCCCAGTAGCTCCAGGCGTCGTCGGCTTGTCTCCTGTATTTGTACCTGCTCCACCAGTAGCGCCCATATAAGGGTTTGAGAAGCTCCTAGCCATGTCTGGCCGGCCGGACAGCGCGCTTCCCGGTCTTGATCCTGGCGTGTTGATCCATTGCGCTGCGGGAGTTAGAGTGACACCGGCAGGCGTCCCAGGCCCTCCACCAGGAGAAGGCAGAGGGAATGCAGGTGGAAGCGGAGCTACAACTCCACTGGTCACTCCGGGGGCAATGAAGAACGGAGAATGAGTATGATGTGTCGAGGGTGAGGGTACGCCTGGCGTATGAGCGGTGGTCGACCCTCCTGTAGGTGTAACAGTTTTCGAATCGGGTAAAGTCAGGTTGAAAGGAACCTGTTCTCGACGGTATTGATTAGGCATCGGCGAGGGGAGATCCATCCGAGGGGTCGCTATCGCTCCTTTGGAGGTCTGTTGTTGAAGAGCAACAAGAGCTTGAAGCTGACTGACCGATGTAGATAGCGTCATGACCTGACTGGCTAGCAGTCGAATTGCGTCGGGTGATATCTCTGCTTGTCGATCCTGACCACCGTGGTTGTTGTTGTTGGTAGATGCGCTAGAACCAGAGTTTGAAAGTAAAGAAAGTCCAGGAGGAGCTGGCGAACGGTTGGCACTAGCTTGTGCTGAGCTCGAATGAGCGGAAGAGGACTGAGAAGTCGAAGAGTTCGAGGAGGTCGGTCGGTTGGGAAGGAGGGATGTTAAGGAAGTGTTGAGATTTACGATTTGTCCGGACAAGGAAAGTACAGCCTGTTCGGTTTGTACAATTCGCTGTATCAAATTCTGTTACATTCGCAAACGTCGAAACCCGTGATATTGATGAGCATGTGAGCTAATTCTCTGTATAAGACCCGCATCCTCCGTAAACTGACCTTGATCAAAGGACTGTCCCGAAGGAGCTTATCTAGCTCGTTGTCAATATGGACATCTTGTTGTATGGCAAGACCAACTCCGGGCGAAGGAAGAGGTAAGGTCCCTCCATCTCCAATAATGCCGTCCCAACCTCCAAATCTGTTGCCCCCAGATACGCCCCAGACGTCATTTTGTCCATTACCATTAGCTCCCCAGACTGCACCAGGAGCGATACCTCCTATTCCAGGGGTAGCTCTTCCGCTACCGGGGACGATAATAGAGGGAGCTGAGGCCTTTGATCCTGTTTCCTTAGTTGTTCCAAGAATGGTCGAGCTCGGAGTAGATCGAGCAGCAGCAGCGGCAGCGGCAGCAGCTGGTGAAGGCGTAAACACGCCGGCTTGACCGTTCAATCCTGTTCCTCCGGGGGAAGACGGTCGAGACCCTGTTCCTGCAACCCGAGCTCCACTACCAATCGTACCAGGACCTCCATTGACGCTAGGGTTTGAAGATGAAGTATTCGAGGAGGTCGATGAGGAAGACAGTGTCATCTTGTGCGATGGCTTCCATTCTGTACTTGGTGAACCGGGTTCAGGGTTGCTAGCATTTGGTGTGGTTGGATTGGAGGAATCTGACGAGGATGTGGACATGTAAGAAACGTGGGTCCGGAGAGGTGAGGGAGGAGGGAGTTGAGAAGGTGGCATTCTCGGCATGTTTTTAAAATCGATCAGAGATTAACTGATGGCACGACAGATCGGAGGAATTTCTAGTGAGAAACGAAGAACACCTTCAAATGAAGTGTTGATGTGATGGTGACTGACAGACCAATATTGTGTTCTAACACAGCTGTAGGAAGACAACGAGAATTGAAGAGAACGAGAGGATACTTCTAGTACAGCAAAGAAATTGTAAGATACAGTGGCTTTCCAGGTATGATGACTGGCTAGCAAGAAAAACGGAACACAAAATGTAAAGAGATGAGCCATCCTTTGTTCTTTTGGTAATAGCCGTGCTGAGCGGTTACCAAATCACCTCCCGAGCAGAGCACTCACGAGAATCGAACGATACACCGTTAAACGAGAGAAGTTCGATCAGAGATAGAAATGCAGAAGGAAAAGAAGAGAGCTTATGAGTTTCTTCCTGTCGACTTGATGGTCTATGAAGCAAGCAGTTGACCAAGAGGCAAAAAAAGATTGGTCGTTTCGTTGGAGACAGAGAGGAAAAAAGGGACAACATTCTTACTTATGTCTTACGTAAGAACTTATAGTTTCGTCATAGTGTCGATCAAGAAAACCTATTTTTTCTATACCAAGCGATCGGTCGTCTCGTTATTCACCCTCAACATACGTGATACGTGGTCTCACGAAATATGATGGAACGATGGTCAAGAGAACAACACAAACTACAACATATTTGATTCTTTCTTTTTACTGTGTATATACACGAGCATCGACAAATTCAGCCCTACGCACTTCCCTGAACACCACCCATACATTCTCTTCCAGTTCCATCCTCATCCGCTTCGCCAAACACGGCCCCTGGCCAGGGACCAAGTCTCTTCCCACTGTTAGGATAATCTCCATATGAATTAATGATGCCATTCGTTGAGGGATATTTCGAAGCTGAGGGAGTATAGCCAGCGGAATGAAAGGATGATGACGACGATGATGGCGACAAAGGTGATGGAGCAGGGGCGGAAGGAGGTGTCGTTGGCGGAAGTTCGGTCAACAGAGTTGTAGATCCAACAATGAAGAGAACGAATATCGCAATGCCAACGATTCCTTTTCGAGTGGTATCCCATTTATATTGCTCAATATCTGTCCGAAGGTCTCCCAGTGAGATAGTGAATTTATTGTTCAGTTCCTGAGATCAAAACAAAGGAGTTTGAGAAACCCAAACGAGATTAGCAGCCATTAAATGCGATGTAACAATCAAATAGAGCTCACTTCGATCGCGATCTCGTATGCCTTTTGTTCTACCCTAGTGTCTGCCTTTCGGTTTTCTAGCTCGATTTCGATGCTGAGTTGAATTTTCGACCAAACAAGTATACAAGCTTAACAATCAATCCAAACTGATCCAAAAAGCTTTTTTTTTTTGAATATCAACAGAAGAACCGGGGACATGAACTCACTCGTGTTTCAACTGTTCCATAGATTCTTTTATTCTGACGTCCAGTGATTCGACCTCCCGTTCGGTAATCATTGTCAGAGACCGTCTGGTAGCTTCCTCATTTCTCGTCCGTAGCGAGAGGACCGTTCTAAGTTCTGACAGCGCCGCTCTAAAAAGATAGGCTTGCTATCGTTTTAAGAATAGAGAAAGCACAAGTGAATGATCAGTCACTGTTCAGAAAGCAAACAGAAACAGATCAAAGCTGTCGGGAGACAAACGTTTTCCATATCCTCCTTGCTCATCAGCTGGTCTCTCGCCTTTTCAGTCCTTGCAATCATTAACGCCCTTGTTGCTAGCATGAGTTCTCTCGCTACACCAGATTCTAACGTGGACTTTTCCAAATGTTTTACAATCGAATGGGTATCGAATGGATGAGGATGAAACTCTTTCGATCTAGGAGGACTGTGCGGTGGTCTCGGCAGATTCAAAGGCTCGACTAAAGCCGGGGCTGATACAGGCTGAACATGCTGGCCTGCGTATGGATGATTCGAATGAGAAGCTGAGGTTGAGGAGGAGGAGGAGGAGTTTGAAGATGCATTTGACGAGATGTCTATGAACGGACCATCCGAGGAGAAAGTCTGAGAGGAAGGGGAGGTGGAAGAGCTTGTTGATGACGATGATCCAGATGGAGGGTGGACTTGTGACGCGTGGAGGAGTTCCGGTTGAGATGTATTTAAGGGAGTTGTGGGGAATGCGACATCGGACGTAGTCGGTTGGGGAAGGGTGATGATATTTCGTTTAGGCAAGGTTAAAGCCGCTGCAGGTGTGTGCACAAGCCTACGATGAACGGATGAAAGCAGAACTGCTGTTGATCGTTTCATCTAAGGCCAGAGATTCAGAGTGAGTTTGGAAGTATACGAAACGAGGACAAGAAAGAAGAGCTATGTTATTGACAAACCAAAAGAAGACAGAGCAGAGATAGAGAAGAGAAAGCAGTGAGTGACGGAGCTCGTAATCATTCGTACGCAGGCCAGCATGTTCAACCTGTGTCAGCTCCATCTTTGTTAGATAATAGGCGTTCCGACTGTGCATCTTGTGACTACTACACTCAGTTAACATTTCCCTATTGTAAACGTACAGTCTTCCTGATTTATTCTGAATTGTATTTCAATCGAGGGGATTGTTACTGTCGAATAGAACGGTGCCATAGTACATATCACATTTCCTTAATTAGACCGTCCGTGCTGTTTACCTCGTAAGGCTTTCTATTCGTCCTCCTCCATCTCGCTCCTTGCTCTGTCAGCTTTTCACTTTCAGCATACTTTATATCTCCTTTCGAGTGAGCTATCAGACCTTTCTCCAATCCTTTGATCAAGTCAGGCTCTTCCATCGCTCGATCCAGATCATCCGCTCGAACCTGTGCTTGCTCATTCAACTCGTTACTATCTCTTACAGGCCATCTCGCTCGGTCGACGTGCTTCTTCGAACGTTTATTTCGAGTTCGCAATACATAAGTATATATCCTGATCACAAACTTCAAGACCGTTTGAGCTTGGTAGGTTCTTTAAATCCTTTTCTCTCACACACAAAGCAGAGGATCGTTGTTTCCATTCAGACTGTGAATGCTGTCCTGACCTGTCTCACATCATTCTGGTTTCTTTCTTACCTGATTCTTTGTGTTCGCCTTCTGGTCGCTCCCATCTTTGTCCTCGTTCTCCCTCGCCCTCTGTCTCTTGCTCCTCTTCAATCAAAAACAATCAAACCAGATAGACGCTTGAAACTTTCGATCTGTCGTTACATCTCAAAAAGAAGCTATCAACTTTTCAAATCTGAACATACCTCGATCTATATATAAATTTAACGATTCGATCTGTCCTCATGAGTTCTTCGACTTCGTCTCCAATGTCTCAAAGGTCTAATTCAGGAACGAAATGGACCAAGATGTTCAAGTTCTCCTCGAAATCTCGCTCGGCCTCGTCCAACTCAAACTCGGGGACTCCGACCGGCACTCCCAACAGCGGAGTGAACAGCTCTGAAGACCCTAGCTGGACGAAATCCTTCAGTGATGAACACTCACTTCCGTCTAGCCGGTCTTCCTCTCACGCCAATCAGGCCAGGTTAAGATCTCCTAGTAGAACTTCTGCGTTAAATTCTCCGTCGTCTCCGTTTGTCTTGACAGAGGATCTCGAACCAGTCCGTTCGGAGGCTGTTTCTTCCTCTTCATTCACTGCCTCGGAGGATACTCGGCCATCCGACTCATATTCATCCTCACCACAGATGAGCGGAGGTTATACCTCGGGCCCGTCCTCACCTTCGCCAATGAAATCATCCTGGTCAAAGCTCTCGGTTTCATCGAAGAGTGAAAAATACAAGGGTCTTGGAAGATCTCCTTCTGCCGGTCTCGGCTCTTTGTTGAAACCAAATGGGGATTACTCAACTAATGGAGAGAAGGGGAGCTCACAGATCAGACTAGTATCCACGCCTTCGCCATCGTTGACCTCTATCGAAACAGGAGCTCATCCGTTCCCTCCCCCTCCACCACCACCACCACCACCACCACCGGAACCAACTTCTTCATCCTCTGGAGGATCTGCAACGACTCGATGGATCCGTCGAGTGGCCTCAGCCCCAAATACTAAGCTCTTTGGAAGCAGTGGGCTTGGATCAACTCAAAACAAGCAGCCTGCGACACAGACCCAAACATCGAAGAATGCTTTTTTGTCGACCTCGTTCACCGAACATGGCCAAACCTTCGGAACCAGCTCTGGAGGAGGGCAATCGAGCTTCTCATCATCGAATGAAGCGGAGTCCATGGAAAAGTCATCACCCTCGCCGTCAAGGTTGAGATCAGGCTCTAAATCAAAACCATTTGCCACTCAGAAGAATCTAGGAATCGTCGACAAGCCGGAGAGCTCTCAGAAACTAGCCTTTAGAAGAACCTATAGTTCCAACTCAATCAAGCTCCGCTCGGTAAGTCATCGTTGATGTTTAGCTAGAATATGTGCATGCTTCACGTCAGCAAAGCACGAAACTCATCATGTATGCTTATACACTCATTACTTCTTTCCAACATGCGATCAGGTTGAGGTTGGGCCTAGCTCATTCCAGAAGATCAAGTTGCTGGGTAAAGGAGATGTTGGGAAGGTATACTTAGTGCGGGAAAAAAAGTCGAGCAATTTGTTCGCGATGAAAGGTATGCATATACTTCGACTATTGACTTTCGACGTATGCATCGTATAGTTTGCTCCTTGATGGCCAATAGCATGCTGACCTGATCTTGTGTCATCAACAGTCTTGTCAAAGAAGGAGATGATAAAGCGAAACAAGATCAAACGAGCTTTGGCCGAACAAGAAATTCTAGCTACATCGAACCATCCATTCATTGTGACGTTGTTTCACTCGTTTCAATCAGAAGATTATCTGTATTTCTGCATGGAGTACTGTATGGGCGGTGAATTTTTCCGGGCGCTTCAAACGAGACCAGGAAAGTGCTTACCGGAGGAGGATGCTAGATTCTATGCGGCAGAGGTCATAGCCGCGCTAGAGTACCTGCATTTGATGGGATTTATCTACAGAGATCTTAAGCCAGAGAGTACGTCGGCCTTTTACTTTTTACTCATCGATGATTGTACTGCGAGTATCTATTGACAAATGGGTCTTACACGGGGTTAATTAGATATTCTGCTTCACCAATCTGGTCATATCATGCTTTCAGACTTTGACTTGTCGAAACAGTCGGGTGAGCCAGGAGGTGCCCCTGCGCTGATACGGACGAGTGCATCAACTGGTGTATGTTTATCTATTCAGCCACCCTCCTTGCAAGTGTTGTAGACAAAGCCTCAGCGGCTGATTTAATCATTCCTCTCCTTCTTGCTTGTTATGAACTTCACAGATGCCTATGGTAGACACCCGTTCTTGTATCGCTGATTTTCGAACAAACTCATTCGTGGGAACAGAAGGTGCAGTTTTCTTTCTGAATGACACATGAATTAACATCTCTGGTCGTCTGACTTCTCTTTTGCTTCTTCTTCTGATTACTTCATGAATAGAATATATTGCTCCTGAGGTAATCAAAGGAACCGGACATACCTCAGCTGTGGATTGGTGGACCTTAGGCATTTTGGTCTACGAGATGATTGTATGTACTCAGGATTTTTTGATCGTCATGTTCATCATCCCTCACTTTAATAACGACTCTTATTGTGTATATCGACAGTTTGCAACTACGCCGTTCAAGGGTCATAACAGAAACGCGACTTTCTCGAACGTGCTCAAACACGAGGTCAACTTCCCGGAGCATCCAAATGTGTCTGGGTGAGTTCTGGCCGTCAAGTGAGATTTACTCTTCATATAGAATACTAATTCTCCGTTATGGACACTTTCTTGATTTAATCAGGAATTGCAAGTCAGCCATTCGGAAGCTACTTTGCAAAGAAGAAATCCGACGGCTCGGCTCTCAATCAGGAGCCAGCGAAGTGAAGGGACACAAGTGGTTCATTCCCATTAACTGGGGATTACTACGAAACATCACACCACCTGTTCGTTGCAGTTCATTCTAGCTTCCATTTTTCTATATCATTCTGTTGTTCGACAATCAGTTGACCTTTAATATGAACGTTCAATCAAAAGATCGTTCCGGCGACATCAAACGGTGTGGACGCTGTCAATTTCCGGCACATACGAGACAGCAAGTCGCTAGACTTTGAAGATCATGGACCAGTGGCCTCCGTACGTGTCTGTTTTCGTTTATAATACTCTCCTTCATCAGACTACTCTTGTTTTTGACTCCGCCTTTCCTTTCTACTATCGTCGCCCATGTCCTGACTTCCAATATCATCAGTCGCAGCTTATCCGAGGCGTTGCTGGTCATCCTATCACCCCCGGTACGCCTGGATTTCCCTCCCCACCCGAGCTGGGAGATGCTTCTGGCTTGCTGGCCCCGTTAGAAGCGGAGCATAATCCGTTCGGCGAGTTCACGAGCGTGACAAAGAGTTATGATGATCCTTATGCTTGGGCTGGCAGATCTGGATGAACTCTCATTCTACTCTTTTCACTAAATACACAGACATCACTCTATACTCCATGTTGGTTGTTTTCTTCGTTTCCGCTTTTCTTTCACCTCATCATACTTGTTCTGTCTGTTTTCATTCTCTATCCTCTTTAGCTGTCCTTTCTTGTTTCTGGTCTTTTGATTGATTCTGCTGCTATAACTTCTGCTTCTTTTCTATCAGATCGATACTCTATACTATAACCGTCACCCTTCGCTCTTCTCATAACATATCGCGTGCGTAGATTCGTCTTGTTTTTTGTATGCTTGTCTTTCCTCCATATCCTTTGAAGGGTCCCCTTCTTCTCTCCCACTCACGTTCACGGCTTGTAATGCGAGAATACCATCTCCATTTTCTTTCAGTTCTTTTCACTCTTTGTGACCGTGCTTGTGTACTTCTACCTGATGATCTTACTTGTTCGTTGCATCAAGCATGGGTTCTTCGTGAGTTTGAGAATTTGTTACTGACGTTACTGAAAGACAAGACAAATAACGAAGCGAAAGTTGATGGTCAAGAGGATTCGACTGGGAACCTAGAGTTTAGGGTTATGCGTCATGTTATATTCTACGTATACTCTACGTATATTCACCACTACCATCATCTTCATTCATCGACAAAACCGTCTGACCATCTGTCAACTCGGCATTCAACGTGCACGAATTCAAACCTCTGGCGAACAGCTCTAATTTGAAAGAGCAGAACAATGGTTTGTGCAAAATGTGAGAAAAAGACGAGCAAGCTTGCCACTCCTGATCCTGTATGTTCCAATTCCTCATAGTTCCGCGTTTCGTGCTTCTCTTCGTCATGAATAAAGTTCACCGAGCCTGTGGAAATGATACTGGTGTGACAGACAGTAGCTTCTTCATCGTCCAATAGAAAGATTGGCGAGAACAAACTTCTGTCATCCAAACGATTTTCGTTAGTCTTGTGTCGTCAACCTCCACTTCCTGGATGTCTCTCTGAAAAGCTGAAGTGGGAGCTGATCGTTTGCATACATCATTAAACCTCTGTTGCTGGGATTGTTCGGCCATTTAGTCCCTATTCGACGTACAGTAACAAGTGTAGGGACTGTAAATCATCCGTCGCTCAAGTGAGTTCAACCTCCCGTAATTATCATCTTGGAATGTTCCCGTAAGAGTATCTCTACACCAATGACTTTTTGTTCACAAATGTCTTTCTCTTGTCTTTCTAATACGCAGAACATGGCCATATACTGTCAGAATTGCGCATACAAAAAAGGGCTTTGTGCGATCTGTGGGAAGATGGTTCTAGACGTCAAGAAAGGTGAGTGCTCAACTATCAGACTGCATCGTTCCCTTTAGTCGGCTATAAGGCGAGTTAAGATTCTGATAAGAAACTTGCTCTCTTTCTTCTTCTTCAAACGTACTGCTTGGCATTTTGTAGGAGGATATAAACAGAGTAGCAAATAGAAGAGGGATAAGCATCATTCTGTCGGTCAAGTATATATATATGTGTGTAGGTCAATCTGCTAAGGTCTCTCTTACGAACGAGAAGGAGTTATCAAGGCCGCAACGATCTCGTTTCCGATATCCTTCAGGTTGTTCAGAAATTTATACATCTGTGGAAAGTCAACGATCATTCTGATCCTATGGAGGGGCATCAAAAAGTACCTGTTTCGTTATGTGGTAGTAAATGATCTCCCTCTATTATTATGAAATCGTTTAGATTCATCATGTTTGACGTCAGCTCGATCTGTCCTTCCTGTGATGAGTATACCGTTCAGACACTACATGAATGCACTGTGTTTGGCAAACTGTCTATCGTTGTTGGCTTGAAATGGGAGGTGGGAGGTATGGCATGTTGAGAGCACAGCCGCGGGGCCCCCAAATATTATTTTTTGAAGTTTCAAACCGCAACTCGCCAAACTGCCATCCTCACTCCCTTCCTTTCCTACCTCATTCCCTTCGGCCTTCAACTACCGAGGCTTGATCACTCTCCTTTCTTCTTCTTAGAGGACAATTTCGAAAGAGCTCAGCTAGATCAGGTCTAGTTCGAAAACTCAAATCACCATGGGAAAATCTCGATCAAATCAAACAGGTAGTAAACCTCGAGCAGTATTCTCCGCCTCATCCGCTTCCACATCTAAATCAAAAGGGGGAGGATCGGCCGCTTCCAAAGCTGAAGCAGGATATGCTGCTCGTCAAGCTCGTAAGAATCCACATGCGGATGCCGATCCTTTAGAAGTTTTTGATTATGCCCAGATGAAGCATAAGCGGTCGAACGTCGAGTCAGACTTGACGTTGGATGAGGCTGGTTCAGGCAGAGCCCAACGAGCCCAACGAAAGAATGAAATTGATGAGGATGGCGAGAACGGAGAAGATGACGAAGAAGCCCTGAAAGAGAGGATCAGAAAGTTTGTTAGTGGAGAGGGAAAAGGAGTTGTGGAGGATGAGGACGATGAGGAAATCGAGTCGGACGATGCCTTCGAGGGAGAGGCTGAGTTTGGAGAGGCGTTCATGAAGAAGAACATGAGAGGAAGGAGGGTTCCCAAAAAGGTCAGTTACAAACTTTCATATCCATCCTCGAAGGCGTTAATTAAGATCACCTGCTCAAGAGATCAGATAAGCAAACTCCAAGGCAGATAAACACTAACGTCGACCTGTCTATTTTGTCTTCTACGCTTCTAGACCAAACGATCGATTCCTCAGCCTGATTCTGATGACGAGGATCTCGACGTTGATCTCGCAGAGTCGTCCTCTGATGAATTCGACTCCCCTTCTACTACTGGAGCTCGACAAGCTTCTGTATTTGAGCAAACATCATCTCAAGATTCGGAAGAAGAAGTAGATTTCGATTCGGATGAGGCTGGTCCTGAGGGATTTGTCGATTTGAGTACCTTCTTGAATGGGTCGGCGAGCGATGATGAAGTTGAAGGTGACAGCAAGAGCAAGAATGATGACGCAGAAGATATGGAAGATGATGAAGAGGATGATGAAGAGGACGATGGAGAGGATGATGAAGAGGATGATGAAGAGGATGAGGATGAGGACGGAGACAAGATGAGTTTGGACGAAGATGGAGCTATTCGACTCGAGTCCTTCATCTCTAACCTTAATTCTAGTAAAAGAAAGGCTGGAGAGTCAGATGAGGAAGATGCCGCTCCCAAGACGAGGAGAAGAGTGCTCAAAGATCGAGCTGAGCAAGGTCGAAAAGAGGGCGAGTTTGGTGCACCTCTTGCTCAGGATGGTATGTGTCAACCCAACTTGACAAGTCCCATCTACAATAATAATTCGGCTCATTGACTGACATACCCAAATTTAAATTTACACTTGAAAAGGCGGGAAGCTCACTCTTCAGTCTTTACTCCAGCCTCTTCCCTCTTCGACAGCCAAGCGTTTGCTGCAATCCAGCAAATCGACGTCTTCAACATCTGCCGCCGTTGCCGCCCCTCTAGCTACTCGAGCCCAAGACAAACTTGACCGAGTAGCGGCGTACGAGGCTACAAAGAATGAAGCTCAGAAATGGGGCCCTAGTATGAAGAGAATCAAGGAGGCTGAGCACCTCAGTTTCCCGCTTCAAGGCCAGAAGAAGTCGGAAGCAAGCAGCGCAACTCTCTCTTCTAAATTCAAGGTACGCGCTTTCTGTTCTTCATAATTATGGTTTTGTTCTTCTTAGTGTAAAAAACCTGTTGACGATATCCTTCGCTAACAAATTAAACTCATAGCCTACAAACGATTTTGAGTCCGCCGTCGCATCTCTCATCGCCTCTGCTAACATGTCTGAGAAGGACTTAAACAAGACTGAGGAACTGGCCATGACGAATCTTACTATCGAGGAGGTTGCCGCCCGAAGAGCTGAACTTCGAAGAATGCGTGAACTCAACTTCCGAGCCGAAGCAAAAGCCAAGCGAGTATCCAAAATCAAGTCCAAAGCATTCCGAAAAATAGCAAAAAAAGAGAAGGAGAGAAACGCGCAAAAGTTGGAAGACGCTGGTTTGGGTCCTGAGATTGACGAAGAGGAAGAGAGGATCAAGCGGGAGCGAGAACGAGCGATCGAAAGGGCCACTCTTAGACACAAGAACACCGGTAAATGGGCGAAGAGCATGCTTGGAAAGGCGGATGATCTGGATGTTGACCAAAGGAGGGAGCTGAATGAGCAGTTGGAGCAGGGTGATAAGCTGAAGAGGAGGATCCAGGGAAGAGGAGATGAATCCGACTCCGAAGAGTACGAATCTTCTGAAGGCGAAGAAGGTGAAGGAATCGAGGACATTCGGGGCAGGGCTCTTGAGGAGCTCGCTAGACTTGAGGAGGAGGAAGGTGTCGAAGGCGCTCAGGGAGCAAAGAGCCATTCCAAGAAGTCAGGCTTGTTTGATATGAAGTTCATGGCTGATGCTAGGGCTAGAGCTCAGGGTCAGACCAACCAAGAGCTTGATGACTTTAAGCGAGAGATGGGTAAGCTCAAGGGTTCGGATGAAGAAGCCTCCGAAGACGAGAAGGATGTACGCACGGGCCAGGCCGGACCTTCTTATGTTGGAAGCAACAAAGGACGTATGGTCTTCAACACTGCTGTCGTCAACGTGAGTTTTCTCATTTTTGATATATCAAGAGTTGCTAGATCTTGCCACTGATTAGACTTGAAACGTCTTGTTGGCTGATCTTCAGGATGCTGCTCCGACTAAGAGATCCGACAATACCACGACCTATACTGCTTTCGAGACTAATACTGAAGACGATTCCGAGCCTGCTCTCAAGGTTGCCGCTGGCTCTGCTTCTCATGGTGAGGTCACTCAAGAAGAGAATCCCTGGCTCACAGCTTCCTCGTCGGGCACGAAGATCTCCAGAAAAAAGAACAACTTGGTTGGCCGAGAAGCTGAAGGCGCGGAGAAGAGTGCAAAAGCCATGAAGAAATCTTTGTCCAAGACCGAGGAGGCCCGTCATAGAGAGAGGGAAGATGCCGCAGTGGAAATTGATCCGTCGCACGTCTCGCTTAAAAAATTGGAGGCTCCTGAGTCGATGACGAAGAATCAAGGTGCTGCCGTCCCTGTCTCTGCTACGAAGAGACAAGGCAAAGGCAAGAAGGGACAGCAGAATCAAGCTCAACAGGCTCAGGCTCAAGACGAGATGGGGAGTGATAGTGACAACGAGGACCACGAGTTGCATGGTCCGTTAGCTATCAGACAAAGAGACCTCGTCGCTCAGGCATTCGCTGGAGACAACGTAGTCGAGGTCAGTTCCTCGTCTTCTTTTCATTTTTGTTTGCACCAGCGTATTGCATACCATGTCTGATTGCATCACATTTTTCGCTCTTCAACTTTGTCCTGTCATCAGGAGTTTGCTGCTGAAAAGCGACGAGAGGAAGCTCGAGATGCCCCTATGGAAGAAGATATCACTCTACCCGGATGGGTACGTTGTTTTCTGATTTCATGTGCTCGATTGCTTTTTTGTGTCCTCATCTAGTATTTTGTTCTTGAATTAGGGCGCTTGGGGAGGAACGGGTGTCAAAAAACAGAAAAACCAGAAAAAGGTCATTCGAAAGCATGACGGGATTGAACAACGACAACGAAAGGATTTCAAGAAGTCCAATGTCATCATCAGCGAAAGAAAGGACAAGAAAGCTTCCAAGTTCCAGACGAAGGATTTGCCGTATCCTTACACGAGGTTCGTCTTCAGGCACTCACTCTTTGTGCTATGGTCGTATGGACTTCCATTCTGACACCTTTCTTTGAATCGTTAGTGCTGCCCAATACGAAGCAAGTTTGGCGCAGTCTGTGGGAACAGAGTGGGCTACTAGGAAGACGCATCAGAAGCTTACAATGCCTCGTGTTGTCACCAAGGTTCGTTCTTGTTCCACATACACTATGCATTTGCTCGAATATGGTTTAACGCTTTTCTGGCGTTCTTTCGAACTCTTTCTCTACTTTTATCAGCTCGGATCCATCATACATCCTTTGGAGCAGCAGCATTAGTGTTTTTAGTTTGTCGTTTATTGGCTTGTTTTTATCTTAACATTAGAGTGACGTCAGTTTCTATTTAGCTAGTCAGCTTATATCGCATATTGCTGGTTATTTTAGAGTAATTAGTTTATGTTTATTTGTCCCGGAATTGACTGAAATGACACATCTATGAAAACTGTCGAAACTGTTTCTGATATATAGGAGGTTCGATATGTAAGGAAGTATGAGGACACAATAGACAGAGGGAAAGATAACATAGACGAGGTTAAAAACACTTGAAACAATATCGCGAGAAGTTTGAATAGAGTAAGAGGAGCCAGAGCTTAATTGTTGGTTTGTTAGAGGATCTAAGAACGACGGCAGCATCGAGTCATGTTACGCCATATGAAGTATGCAAGACACTGTTTACAATCACACAAAAGACATGTAAGCATACAGATAGAGCGATTAGTGTTTGATTTCTAATGAACATCAACGAATGAAGTTTGCGCTTGCTTACCCCCATAAACCTCGCAAAGGAAAGACCAAACTAGATGGATTATCCAGTCAGATAAACTGAACGATTGTTTTACACTGATAGACAGATTGTGCGACAAGGAAACTCACTGTTGACCAAAGTATAAATTTGAAATACACATTTTGCTTCTTTACCAAATGCATCTCATTTTCGTTGATCGCCATCGTAACACAATCTGCCATGGAAGGTGATTGTAGGTTGTTCGAGTCGTTCGAGTTGATGCAGTGAAGGACAAGAGCATCGGTTGTGTCTAATCCGTTGAGATTCTGGATGACGAGGGCGAGAGCGGCGTTGGTGAACATCCATAGACAAACCAATCTCGTTCGGAATGTTTTGTTGGAATCCTAAAAGGGGCAAAGTGCAAGTACGGAACAGGATACTAAGCAGCAATTATAGCGACGATAAGCAAACACATAAACTGACATCTGGTGTAGGCTTTTCGTGAATCGTTTCCGGCGGAGATTTTGAGATTGCTCTGGAAACAGTGTCCTTGAAGGCTTGATCGATATCCGCTTGGTCCTAAACAAAAACGTTCATACAGTCTTAGTATCAGATGAGGAAGGTCCTCAGATGCAATAGTCTGCCGAATGAAAATACCTTTTCTATATCTTCGACAACAGGTTCAGACTGTCCCTTTTCATGGGTAGATGAGATCGAAGGCAGAGTATCGTCTTTATCAGAACCTGTTCGATAATTAAGTTCGATGCTAGTTCGGTCAGTTTCTGATGATCAAAACTCAAGTCACGTATAGACCTACCTTTCGTTCCCCAGCTGACATCGTGCAAGTTACCTGACGATATTCAATGGATGTGACATAGTTAGAACATATATAGATAGCGGCTTACACATCCGAGGTACTTACAGAATGCATATACGTTCAAGACATTGGTCAGACTAGGTGCGATGAGCATGTACTGTGGAAAACTTTGTGATAAGATAACAAGTTTGATTAATATTACATGTTTAACAGACGAGAAGTAGAATGAGCCTTAAATGCTCGGGCGCAGACCTTGTAAGCATATGCCAAGGATCCCCCTTATGTGATCGAATGAGTTGTATTGCAAAACGGCAAGGCAGACATTCATCAGCTATACATCCACTCAAGTAGCAAGGGGAAAGATACTTACGAAGAGGACGGAAGCGAACAGGTATATTCCGAAGTTCGAAGCTAGAGCAGCCAACAGTACTCCGTTTGTCGCATTGAAAAGAGATTCG
Organism: Phaffia australis; assembly: GCA_014825575.1. Classification (NCBI taxonomy): domain Eukaryota; kingdom Fungi; phylum Basidiomycota; class Tremellomycetes; order Cystofilobasidiales; family Mrakiaceae; genus Phaffia; species Phaffia australis. Next base: position 15,892 of record MVAH01000240.1, read on the forward strand.
AACCTCTGAGTCAAGCCTGGAAGATCGGGATTCAAGAACACGCCCTGTGTATTCATGTTTCGAACGATGAATCCAATTTTAAGGTTATCTCATATCCTTCTAACCAGACTCAAAAGATCACATACCTGGAATGCTTTGACAGAGAGGATGATAGAGCAGGCAATAAGATATGCTGACAAGAATGCGAAGATACTTATGAGGTTTGCGTAAGCGCAAATGGTCATGATATTCAACGTTGAAGTCATAAGAGAGTTAAAGTCAAGATAACGACTCACGTTAGCGTCATCACGTATAGGAACCGTTCGCCTTTGGGACGGTTTCCTAGCGCTAAAACAAACTTGAGAGTCGAAGAAGAGAGGAGCATCAGCACTTAGTACCGAAAAATACTCAAGGAGAAAATTATGTCTCTGACTCACTTGTAGCATCAAAAGCGACAAGTAAAGCCATTGCAACCCATTGTTGACCCAAATCGTCTAGAATTGATGACGAAAACCTCAGTCAATATCAAGGTTTTGAAGTGAACATAAAAGAATGATGCCGATGGTAGTCATGATTGAGATATACTGACCACAGCAGGGGTTCCAAAGAGATATATCGGTCCTGGGCTTAAGGTAGGGACGAGGCTGACGATGATGGAGAACGTGAGCCAAACATTGGCTAGCGCAAACCAACTAAAGACAAGCTGGTATACATTGTACTAAAAACTCAGATTGTAGTTTAGTCAGTTGTCTTGATAAAATAATTTTAATAACCTTTGAATGGAACACACCAGAGCTTGAATATGGAAAAAGAATAATCTGAACAACATCGATGCTGTCGTGAGTTTGTCAATTACGTCGAAGTGTGAGAAGGACAGTCGTACCTGATGATATTGTGTCCGGATCGATATAGCCGGAAGAAGTGATACAGAGAATACTGCAAAGCGACATGAAATGAATATCCTAATTCAACACACTGCAGGGAGCGAGGCATGGGGAATACTCACTATGGAAGCCGCGAAAGAACCATTCAACCATCGTCTTCTTTGAGAAATGAGTTCCGCTGTTTCCTCCGGGACATCAGTCTCGGCTTTGCTAGCCTTCACATATGCTAGAGTCCATTTATCATGAGCCTGCCAAAGTAAAAGGTTCACAGTTTTTAGTTATTGTATGGCTGGTAAGAAAAAAAGCTTAAAGCACGTACTTTGGCTACTAATTCGAAGCAGAGAATTCTGTCCTCTGCCAAAAACATGTTCTTGCTAAAGGTTGTACAGACGATATCAAACTGAGTCAATGGCGTACTTGTCAACGTGAAAAACAAGACATGGACTTACGTAAAAATTCCCATCCCGTTTGTACCCTTCTTCCCAAGCCTCTCCGCCACTAATTTTGGACACAAAGAGGAGTTCAATGTTCATGTCACATTGGAGAGGTATGGAAAAAAAGTGAACATACTGGTATGGTCCCCATGGAAATACTGTTCCAGAGGCCTCCCTTGAATCGCTCGGAAACGATAAGCACTGAATGCTCCAGGAAGAACGCTCACACTTGAGGAATACGATTGAAAAAGGCAGGCATAAGCTCCGATTCTGTGTGCACATATGGAAAAGCGGCTTACTATCCGAAAATGCTTTCGAATGGTTTGTCCAAGATGTTCGACATCTTGTACTCAAAGTTCTGAGCGGCAACTACAAATTACTAGCCGAAAGAAATTTTAGATCCATATATTTGAGTCGAGAATTGTTAGACACATAAGAACATGCACGCACCAAGAGGGTTCAAAAGCTTCTTTCCCCCTTTCAACATGGCATGGATCTCTCCACATGCTCCACCAAGGTTGGCATTGTTCTGGATAATACAAATCAATATCAACTACGTAGTCTCAAACGTTAATATTTCCCACCTGATAGAACAATACCTACATGGAACGCTTCCCAAACTACAAGAGATAAAGAACAACATGGGGTTGAATACAGTGATCCATAAAGCTCTTGACAGGAAAGTCAGGGTGTAGACGAACGGTGATATATTGCTTTATGCCCTGGTTTTGTTCCCGCGTCCAGTAACACACAAATCTCGGGCTAATACATTCCGTTCATAAAAGTGGTAAGTATGTGTGATAGCCTCACGAGAGGATGGCGTCTCAATAGTTTACGAGAAGACGAACCTGTAACATGCGTCCAACTCCATTGAAAAGCCATCGATGACTGTTGATCTTCTTTGCATTCTTTTGCTTCAGAATCAAGATTATTTGGACTGGAACAAGGTTGTTGGGATCGTCTTCACGGGGTAGGGTCAAAGCCGGTTTCGAGTCAACCGATAATTGAGTCGTGTACTATCAGAAGAGATGGAGGACGTCGGCATGGCTCAATATCAATAGGCTATGGTCTCACTGCCCTCGCAGCGTCCTAGTGAAAGTAAGAAGGGTCTCATACCTCGAAAATATGCGCGACAGTTTCTCTTCCATCGACTTCCTTTTTCATGATTCCATCTTGATAAACTCCAACCGTAGCCAAAAGATCGAGGACTTCCTTATCCATGGGCCCTACACCATCACAAACCAGACAGACTGTGATTTTTTGCCAGGTAGGCTTGATAAATCCAGCTTCAATTCCGGTCTCAGAAGGAGTGCGCCAGTATTTGGATGATTTAGATCGACAAATATCCCGAACATTGAGCATAATGTTGTGAAGTGTTCGAGAATAGAGCTCCTTAGACTCGTTATCTATAACCAACGATATACGCGCATACCACAGATAGTTAAGTTATGTAGATGAGAACTTCTTGCCCAACGAGATCGAACTCACAAGAAGTGACTGCAATCAGTAACTCAGTTTCTCGACGGTAGTTCGACGTCCGAAGAGACCAGCCATTAGCATTGGTAAAATCATCGGGATCACATGTAGCCGCTACACGAATGAAGAAACAGAGCTCGTGATGAGTATCAGCAGAATTATGGAGCAATCACAATCATACCTACCAGTATATCTCATGTGGCTGCAAGGATAAGAGAAGAAGATACAGTATTTTAGCCGATGAGTCGATGAGCCGATGCTTTGATGTAGGAAATGAACTTACGAAAACTCTGTCACTTTCCCCTCTACATCATGGTGGAACCAATGTCACAGCAGAAGGGTTTTAAGTCGTGAATACTATTCACTGGCCTCCATGAATCCTGAACCGCCAAGATTAACTCGAATGACTGGACGTACCTTGCAGATACTTTCCTTCTACTGCACTTCGAATAGCTGTAGGGACTGCATATTCGCAAACAAAATTTCTTCCTTCAATCAAACGAATCTTTCTCGTTGTTCCTCTCTTTGGTATCAGCTGCCTCCGGGACCACTCGCTTCCAGGTCCGGCTGGAGTTCTTGGATAGGCCATGTTACCAAAATTCCTTCCGGAATCACCATGTTGAGCTTGATCGTACCTAAACTCTGGCAGGAGACCCATGCCGACCCCACGTTGAGGTGGCTGTCTATGATGGTAAGGAGACGAATACTCTTCTTCTCTGGAGTATACCAATCTCTCCCGATCGTTCTCAATCATATGGGATCGGTTGTGATGATGGGGATCCTTCTCCTGAGCATCCAGAAGTGCTACATCGCTCATACCTGAGGCCGTTCGATTTCGCCTAGCTGATTGTGCAGGAAATCGAAGAGGGTCACGTGGAGAGCGAGGTGTTCCATATCCTAGATCAAAGGAGGGCTGATGAGCTCGTCGAGGAGTGATAGGCTCATCGGTAGGTTGCCGAGTTCGGCGAGGTGTTTCGGGCATACGAAGGGGGTAGCGCTACGATACGATTTGGTAAGGTAAAGGAGGAGGACGTGCTAAACAACTAGAAACCTAGGTCAAAATCGAAATCTCTTTTGAACTTTCGCCTGTTCTATCTACAGAGAACAGGCAAACAACAACAACAACAATGATAATATAGCTAAAACAGGGGTGAGTAGATCATCATAGGCACTGTCAGTACGAGTAAGAGTTCCGAACGCATCATCAGCGCAATGTCAACAAAGGAACGATTCAACCAACGTTGACTTATCAATCAGTATGGTCATGGTTTTCAAATTAGTTCGATTGGTCTTCCTCCTCTCCAAATGGTTTGTCTCTTGATCATGGTATTTTATAAAGACATGTTCATTTGAAAGTCTCGGGAAGGTGAGGTCATTTAAGGATGAAGCTCTTCGGGCAAATATGGGTACTCCTTGGCGCATATGGTCAAACTTGGGCGAGGGCTTTTCTGGATGATTCGCTCGGCAGACATTCGATCAAGCTATGAGGGTTCATAAAAAGACACGCATCCTCAACTTCTGTTGTCCTTTCTTCTTCTGATCGTCACTTGTCCCACACACTCACTCTCTTGTTCTTGCCATCCACCTAACGAAATATACAACATCAAGATGGCCTGCTCGTAGCTCCTTTTCTCTTCACTATGGAGTGGTCAGGAGAGGATCAAACTTGTGCTTTCAGCATCTGACCAGGTGTAATCTCCTATTCACCCTCTTACCTGTTATTGTTTTATAAAGCTGTTCTACCAAGTCTGAAACTTCTGAGCCCCAAACCAAGGTTTGCACCTGCGGTGGAAACTCCAAGGCCTGCATTGTGGGTTACTTTGCTTTCCTTCGTTCTCGACTCGTATTCTCACATAATGCTCATACCCATCAATCTTTCTGACGTGGCTCTGGCTTCAGTGCCCTCCAGACAACTGCGCCTGTGCTAACTGTGATATAACCAAGAAGCAGGTCAAGACAACTTGTGCCTGTGGCGGATCCGAGCAGAAGTGCACTGTAAGTTCATCGATCGCTTAGTTCACTTAAAACGCTCGATTGAGAGCTTAACTGTGCTGTTCTGTCTTTTCAGTGCGTCCCTGGACAATGTGCTTGTTCGGGGTGTGATATGACCAAGAGGGAGACTACTTCGTGCGGATGCCAAGGAAACGGTTCGAAGTGCACCGTGAGTCAACTTGTTCATGATTTCATCACGTCCTTTGCAACCACTGATATCATACGTACGATTGTCATCTAGTGTCCTTCTGAGAAATGCGTTTGCGCCGGTTGCGACATGAAGAGTAAGTCTACAGAGTCTGCCGAATCTTGCTGTGGGGGCAAGGACGAGACCAAGTCCTGCTGTTAGGGAAAGCGTCTATCGGTATAGAGCTCGGTCGTGACAAAAAGGATCGGTTGGAAGGCAGGAGTAGTTTTGTGTAGCAGTATCGCCATGTTATCTCATTATCAGTTTACCAGTTGGTCCGACGACGAGTTACTCATCTTTGTCCGCACCTCAAGAGTTCAAAAAGTGAGAAAGACAAAATAGAAGCAGGGACGAATCAGGTCAATTGTGTCCACGTCAGGCGACATTTTCTAGCATCAATCCAAGATGGATATCTCATAGATTCTTTCTAAGCGGGCAATACGAATACCTTCCAACCCCCTGTCCTTCCATCTTCGGCATCATCCTCGCCTGGACATGATTGTCTGCCAAACGTTCCTTGTCTACCCACGTGAACCGGATTGGTCTCTGTCTCCGTCTCTTCACCCTCCTCAGACGAATGAACAACTTCCCACACCCTCACCCTAGGGAGTTTCACCCAACCCGTTCGAAGCGGCGAAGCCCTCATTCTGACAACCGTACTCTGGCCAGCTAACAACATTGGTAGTGCAGCTTGTCGAGGACCCGACCACGCGAAAGCATCTGATGAATCCACTTGAATTTGAAGATTGGCGGGTGCATATGAAGGCGATTGATTATGAATCGTGAGGTTGATCAAAGTTGGCTGGAGCAATCGAAGGTCAGACTCTGATATAGACAGAGTGCATGAAAGATGGGATGTTGATGATGGTACAGAGTTAGGTGTCGACAGATGAGAAGAGATGGATAGTGGGGGGAGAGGAATTAATGTGTGCGCCAATTGAGTTGTTTGAGATAAAGTGGCTCTTCGTCGCCAGGAGATATCAAACCAGCCAGGCGATTCACCACCGTCTGTTCGAAGATCTGTACCTACAATATCAGGGAGCGTAAGGTCGAAGGAGGAAAGAATCGAGAACACATGGCCTTGTTTCCAAACTTTTTGGTCGATGATCAGTGACCGATCAGTCTCAAGCGTGTCTGTTGAAGGCATATTGTATCACACACCTTTGCCTTGAATACTTTCACGAGAAGAACTAAAGGAACAAAA
>MVAH01000241.1:0-21862 GCA_014825575.1 Phaffia australis
ACTAGGCTACTTTGACGTCAAGACAGCACCACCACAGGAACGTTGGATCCGAGTTGCAATGGAGCAAGGTGATCTGTTGGTCTTACCTCCAGGAGTGAGCGCCTTTTCTTCTTGTTTTCACTAATAAAGAAATCAGTCCTGCTTTGACCTGATGACGAGAGAGCGGAAAGAGAAAGAAGAAGAAGGAGGTCTGATCGTTGATTTCTCTTTGGGTCTGATATTCTCCTCAATCTTCTGTATCAAGATTTACCACCGTTCGTACCAAAGCTCTCGATTTTTTCTTTCCTTCTGTTCTCTCGTGCCGAAGGGATGATTGACGAAATTTAACTCGATGCTCGGTCTTCTGGTCGGCTTAGGATTCACTCTGGATCTGAACGACTCGCAAGTTTCCTCTCCCTTCTTCTTTTCTTCTTCATCTAGCTGTGCTTCTTCCTAACCCTGAAGATTCTTCATGTCCTCTTTCGGAAAACTTCACCATACCATTCACAGAATCAAAGCGATGCGTCTTTTCAAAGATGAGCCAAAGTGGTTCGTTCCTTCTCTCCTGTTCCAAATATTTCCATCTAGTAAAACCGAAGTATGTCCTAAATCGTTCTTGCCCCCCTGTTTCGTTTAGGACACCGTACAACCGGAGTGAGGAAGTTGACGAGAACCCGTACAGGAAATCGTACCTGGGTTCGATAAGCGCTTGAATGAGTTGAGAGAAGACCTTTTTAGATATTTAGGCGTTATATCGGAGGTTCCTTTTTTCTTTCTCTTTTTTCTCTTTTCTCTCTCTTTCCCTTCAAATAATCGATTGCTCTATCGTCTATGCAACCCTTTCATTCACTTACTTATGGAAAAAAAGAGTGAAGAATAGAGAAGAAAGAGATGTGGATTGCAGCCAGAACGGATAGAGGGGAGGAACGTATACATGTTAAGAGAAAGAGAATGAGAGGAAAGAACATCATATTAATTCGGCCCGACCATCTTTGACCCATTGTTCGGCCATCGACCATCGGACAAGATGGGTTGTTCCTTTGGCGAAATCAGCCTCTTCTCCGCTTTAGTTTTTTTCGCGCATCATTTGTCAAGACCACCATTCGCAACGGTCGTGTATCCAGAATGAAGGAGGTGTAAGGAGAAAGTAGATTGATCAGATTCAACGCCTCGACAAGAGAAGCAGAAAACACAAGCTTTTGAATGGGCGCGAAGAAGTAGAGGAGAGAGAAGAAAGAAAGGAGAAATGACGGATGACGTACGAGGGAAGTCGTTGAGGACCAATATCTCGTCTGCAGTAGATAAATACAGCGGTCGTCGGATTAGGTTTGGCGACTATGACAATGAGCAGATCAGGGTTAGGTCACATCAGCGTAAAGTCGATAGCATCCAGCGAAGCAAGGAAGCATAGTGGAGCAGTCGGAGACATACCCATGCTTAAACCATCAGACTGAACTTCTTCTAAATCACCCATTCGGTCCGGTAGTGAATCCAAGACGGACAGCTTGTAGTGTGATGCGACGAGGGCATGGAAGCTTTTTTGATCATTTATTTGGTTGTTTGTTTGTTCGTTCGTTCGTTCGTTCGGCAGCAGCAATACAGGTTTGAAAAAGAACTTTCAGGTTCTCTTACTTATTGCGCGTTGATAGAGAGATAAGGAGATAAAAAGAGAGTATGTACTTTCGAGCATGTTTTAATTCGAGTGGAGATAAGAGAGGTTGAATTGTGGGAGTGATGGTGATCATTTGGGCGTATCTTTCGATCTAGAAGAGGCATACACAACATTTCTCGAGATTCAGTCAGACAAATGAGACGACAAAGACATTCGCAGGTGAAGAAGGGAAATGAAGGAGAGACCTTTGATAACCGTGTACGCATGTATGACCGGAGAAGGAATTTCGCCCTTTCCATCTCTGTCTGAACCAGCATCAACTTGAAGTGTTCCTCTTCACTTGTCGAGTCCTCTGAGAGAAGCGTCGAGACCATTTCTTTCTGAATGTTTTCGTCCATCGTTGTCCGATGTTAATGAAAGATGGGCCAATCCTCTTTGTTTAACAAGAAAACCATTGTCTTTTGCCAGCAGGGTGGTGAAAAGGTAGGAACGGACCTGCTGCTCTACCCTCCACATCAGTCCATCCACCAAGTCGTCCTCCCATTTTAGGATCCCAGGTGCGCACCTTTCGGCCACCCAGGCTTTCATCAGCCGTTTCATATCTGAAGATTCACCCATATATTGCTCTTCGTCATCGTTGTATCCGTTATTCACGTCGGTAGATGCATCCTGCTTTCTATCGCCGTAGTCCATAGAATCATCTAGGTCGAGACCTGAAGTAGGCAAGGGCGGAGGCGAAGGAGATGAGCTGTATCGCGATCGATTAGTCCGACTGAACGCAGAAGTCCGGTCAGCAGCGTTGATTTGGTCAGAGAACGAATAGTCGAAGCTCATCGAGAGAGAGAGAGAGAGTGTGTGTGTATACAGAGTAGAAAGCAGGAAGTTGGTAGAAAGCCAGATGGTGTGCAGAATGAACAAAGTCTGACGCGTCGCGTCTAGCGCGTCGACGCGTTTAAATGAATAGCCTGTATCTAAATATTTGAATAAAGGGATACTTAGACAAACTCTAGACTAACCTGAGCGTCCTCTCTGTACTACCTTCATCTTTCATCTCTTCTTCTAACACTCTCAACCTTATCACCTACAGACCATCACCATCATGGCAGCCAGAATAGAAGAATATGACTCTTCTGAGGAGTTGTGGGTCGTCTGTTTCGTTTAAATAGTTGTTGTTCATACTTACTCAATCTCCTCGCCTTCACCGTTCCCTTGGGAAATCGGGGAAAAAAACCTCGGTTGAAACTCTCCTTCTCATTAGCAACGATGATACCGACCTTCCGCTCCCATCATCATCTCTTTCTAATCTAGGTGGCAAAGGGTCTATATTTGAAGAGGATGCCTCATCGAAAACATCACCAATGTCTTCTGTTCCTGCTTCTGCTCCTGCTGCTGAACAGAGTGGAGCGGCAGAAAACCCTATGGCCAACTTTCAAGCTATGATGCAGGCTCTTGCTGGCCAGGATATGAGCACCATTCAGAAGCAAACGGAAGCTCCAGGCGTTCAATACGTTGACGATACCGCTCCTTTCAAAGAGTAAATATCCTTCCGTTGCCTCGTTCTTTTCGAGACTCCAGTCCTGATGTTTGTCTTTCTCCATCCACGTCGAACGCTTTTTTAAGATGGCATCCGATATACCCAATATATTTGGATGCCAAGCGAGCGTATGGTAACAAAGGGGGTCGGCGAGTCCCTAGAGACCTGGCAGTTTGGTGGCCAGTATCAAAAGACATCGCTGCCGCATTGAAGGCTCTTCATCTTCCCGTCTTTCATGAGGTTCGTTCATACGAGGAGTTTCTTCTCTCTTCTATGAAATGATTGATTCAGCTTTTTACTGACCGAAAATATGTATTGTGTTTACACGATTGATTGGTGGGATACAAACAGCAATTAAAAACTCATCCGAAGGACTGGGCTAATCCTGGTCGTGTCAAGACCGAGTACTTCAAAGATGGCCGATATCTTCATCCCCGAATCAAGACCCGTTCGTTCTCTCTATTCAAACCTCTTCATCCTTGGGTTTTCACCTTCTGACATCTCGTTCACTTTCACAGGTCAACAACTTTATGTCGAGGTAGCTCGACAGATGGCTAGATTGCCTTCTTCTGTTCCTCAACCCAAACCTGCGCTCGCATCTGCTCCCGCCTCCAATTCCATCCCGGCTTCGACCGCCGCCTCCACCTCAACACCCAAAGGAAAAAAGAAGACCTCCGACAAGAAAGTTGCCATTGCTTCTACCTCGACATCTGCCCAGAAACCTTCTCGGAGGAGACCAACCGGACTTGCTCGGCCTCCCAAGCCCTTACCATTAGCCGAAGAACGGGTGTCTGAGTTCTCACCTACCATCGCCGGAGGACATTTCCTCCAGATCCTAAAGAGAGAGAAAGTAGAGACCGACAAAAGGAAAGCAGAGGCGGAGAAGGCGGCGGCTGCTAACGGCGGGTCAAGCCTGTCAACTGGCAGAGAAATCGAAAGCTCGTTGATTGGAGAAGGGAAGAAGGAAGGAAAGGAAAAGAAACCAAAGATGAAGATCATGAGAGGAGGCAAGAGATAAGGCTAGTTGCAAATCAGAGTTAATTGAATTATGTGTATGTGTATGTGTCCGGTCACTTGCGACAAATACAGTCACTTTTGTCAGAGCATCTTTCCGTCTGAATCTCCTGTTCCTAGGTGTTGATGGAATAAGACAAAACGACAAGAAATGGTCGAACTAACATGGCTGCCTAATGGGAACAACCGTTTACATCTGTTCCTCTGAAGAAAAATTAACAACAATAAAGTAATACTTTTGAAAAGAAAGTGAAGTAAAGATGTGATAAACACTTATCAAACTAAAATGTTATATATGTATATGCCATGTAGGACAGTTAAGATCCAGCTGGACAATGAAAGACTCATGATGTAGATGATGTATGAGAGATGGACTCTGGACGAAGAGGAAAGAAACACAGAACGAAAACGATAGGAAAGAAGGGATAACACAATTTGTACATTTTCTGATAATCATAGGTAATAATAATGTAAGATCACTTCTCTTTTCAAATCTCACTCAAAAGGAACGACGACAAGTACATCAGACAACACAGGAAAGGGGGTTAGCAACAACCTGTTTTGTTGCTCAGGAAGGAGGCCAGACATCATGTCGTGTCGGAGCAAGATCGCTAAAGTGGCCGAGCAGGTCATCCATCGACATATTGTTTTGGACGTCGAACATTTGGGGGTTTTCCAGCTGACACGATAGAGAAACATCGAAATCAGTTTAGAGAGCAACACTCATTTCGAATAGATTGAGAGAGAGGAGAACGAACTGTCATCGACCAACCAGTCCCAAACGGATTATCTGGAATAAAGATCGGCTGGTTGCCGTTTCTCATCGACATAACGTCATGTTGATCCAACCTCATGGGTTGTGTTTGTTGCTGGTCAGAGGATAGTTGGAGTAGCTGATTCTGTTGTAGTTTCTGTTTTTGCTCTTCTGGCAGAGGCATAGAAGAACCGTCCTGAGGGGTGTTCGTGAATGATAAACTGATTCCACGTCCAACCGGATCGGGTCTGGAGATTGATCCTCGCTTCGTCAACATGAAACAATGAAGTAGCACCGATTGGAAGAAAGCGGCTTGATAAGAATAGGCATCATTCGAATCTAAGAAAAGGAGGAAAGAACGTTCCCATACAGGTCACATTCATCAAAGTGAGTAGTTGTCTTAAAGATTAAAGAACGGCAAACGATTGATATTGTACCTTTAGAAACCTGTTGGAATACGTTCTGGACATTGTAGAGAGCACCGATCTAAATTGAATCGTGTTCAATACACCAATACAGTTTATCATGATCAGAGAACCACATGCATCTTACTTACCACTTCGTTCCGATAATTATCAGGTAGGGCCGAAAAGTTCTATAAACACAACACCAACAAAAAACACACGTTATAAAGGGGGTCTTGACAACGCCAATCATCACTCCGTTCCACCACAATCTTCCAGACTATTAAAGAATATGTCATCTACCTTGGCCAACCAAGTCACCGCGCCCACTGCGGCCATGACGATTGTATCCTGACTAAACTCAATCAACGGTTTCATATCCTCCGTAATCCTCCTAAGGCATTCTAGCGATGATTTGATACACTTAGTGAACGAAGCGATCTCATCCATGGAACATGTGGCTAGCGACTTGCTGGCGGGTTCTCCGGTCGTCAGGTTGAACCGCATCGCGGAGAACCCATGAGATACGTTTAGCACGTCTAGATCGAAAGAGATCAGGCTGTGTGCATTTGTTCATTAGAACCGCAGATGATAAGAGAACGTAAGTTCCGTCGAAAAGCGTGATAGAAAGAACACTGAGAAGCAGACTCACGCGAAATAGAACATTATCACAGTTCTGCAAGCCGGATGCATAGGAAATTCAGCTGTAGAGCCACACAAACAGACATATACACATCAGTACTCACTTTCTCGCGTAGATAAAGAACAAACAAAGAAAAATGGACCTACCCTCGTTTCCAACCTTTTCTTTGAGGATGGACGCCTTTTCCTTAAGATGACCCAACATGATGAGTGTAACCTCTGCATCATATGTCTGTTTTCTTAGACGATTGAGCCCTGAAAAATTCTTTAAAAGCAGATATGAAGCGACGATCATCGAGTCGAATGGGCTATGGAATCTCGGTGCGTCAGAGAGCCAATCCTCCATGTCAGTTATATTTTCATCTATCATTGAAGGTCTGGTATATGTGGATACGATCAGTCAAAAGTGAATCCAAAGAGTGATTTGAGAACTCGGTATGAGTGTAAAAGAGGAATAAGCAGAAGAAGTGAGCCCGGACTTACAAATCATGCTGCATATGAGTAGTTAGATCGAAGCATGCCATCTGATACCATGTCCTTTCCCGATCCTACACGTCGCAGAAAGAGACAGGCATAACGGGATTATGAGGAAGGGAAGTCAAGGGACAAGAAGAAAGAGAAGAAAGAAGGGAGATAGACGAACGAAAACCATCCTAATCTCGTGTTCATCATCAGGCAAAGGCCTGACATGAGGCTCATGAAGGTTCAATTCATAAGCCAGGCGGATCGCTACACCATCGCCATTGAACAACACCGATATGATTCGGGGTTAGTTACAGTGTGAGAAACAGCGAAGGAATTCACCCCAGTGATCGCGCAAAACAAGACGCACCATAGCCTACCCGTCTGAAACTACTGTTGTCAGTCGCCGGTTTCCAGAACGAGAGAATGCTCAGAGCCTAAACGACAACAGACCGCAGCCAATAAAGTTAGATCATTTGTGTTCTCTTTCCCCTGTCCGACAAACCTCGATTCTATTAATCATCATGACAGCCTCTGGAGGAAAACCCACATACTTGAACAAACCCAATCTCAAGAACTCCAACACCGAAACATCGACCAAGCATATCGTTCGTAAAATCAAGCAACTTTGGATATATTGCCGGAAGCACAAACTTGGCTGATGCTGTCAGCACAGCCGAGAATAGGATAGGAGATGTTTCACGAGTGAAGCTGGGAGTATGTAGAACGGGATCACTATACAATGAAAGAAGGTTGGGGTTGACGGGGTCAGTATAAGTATTTCGAGAATTGAACAAAAAAAGAGAATTGAGGAAAGACCAACAGAAGGTCGATGAAGACATTCATGTATTCATGATACCTACACGCGCGAATAGAGAGCAAACGTTAATGATCAGAATTCTTGGTTGCTAGAAAGATACCAGGAACATTTTGAAAACACAAGAAGTTGTAAATTTGACCAACGTTTCAAACATTAGAACAGCCTGCTCGACCGAAACCAAACCGACTCCTACTGGGTCCTCCCATCCGATTGTCTTTTTGGTGGGTTCTAATTGGAGCTTCTCTCGTCTTCGCCCTCCACCAGACTCCTCTGTATCAGCGCCTGTGCCCGTGCCCGGACCAGCAACACCGTTCCTCGAGGCTAGTTCTTCGTCTTCCATCCGCCTCTGTTTTTGTTGCAGTTGAGGTGATGGCTGGGTCAGTTTCTGTTGTTGCTGTGACGGCTGGGCCTCCTGCTGTTGAAGTTCCTCTTCTTCCAGTTCCTGCTCTGGTACGCCATCCGTTCTCTCAATGAGCATTTCCGCTAAACTCAAGATTCCTCTGCCTTCTGTCCTTCTGGTGCCAGACTTGTTGGTACCCGATGAGCTTGAGGATGGCGACCCTGCCGACCCAATGGTCCCAGCCTTTTTCGCACCTGGAATCGTCCCCATTCCACTACTTGAGCTGGAATTCCCAAGACTGGAGGCGAACACAGTTCTTGATGCATTGTTCGCTCGGCTATTGGAGAGAAGAGAGTAGGCTGCTATAGAAGATGTTCGAGACGTTGCTCTGGAACCGAGACCGTCTCCTGAAAGGTCGGGCATTGACATCGTAGGTAACGATACGCTTGGCGACTTTTCGTTTATATAGTTATTGCTATTATGACTATTGTTACTGTTGTTGTTGTTATTATTGCTGTTATTGCTATCGTTGTTGTCTCTATTGTTGTCATTCTCGTCATCGTCATCGTCGATATTGCTGTTTTTCAGATTTAACAGTCGGTTTGTGAGAGGGAAAGGTTGTTGAGATGACGGTTGAAAGGGAATTTGAGTACGTATGTAGCTAGGCTCGACACCCGCAGATGGCGACCATCCTTCCCCTCCTGCTCCGTTATCGAACGCTACGGAGGATGAGGTTCCGGTCATTCCATAGGCCGTCTGAGGAATGGTCCTTCCATCTGGATCTTTAAACCAAGAAGATAAGACAGGATTATAAGGCGAGTTTGGCTGATCAGTCAGATACGATGTTGACTGAGGCGCCTGACCGTACGACGGAGCAATAGATGACTGTGGGTGTTGCTGCGAATGTAGATGTGTCCGTCGGATATGCTGATTTCGTTCGGACTGAGGATAAGGGGACATGTTGAGTTGAGATTGTGGTTGTGGATACCCAGGCGTGTATTGGCTTTGGCTGTAAGCTCCTCCCCCACCCGAAGGCGATCGATCAAGGACCATATCAGAACTTAAACCAGAAGGGTTTGCTTGAAGGTTTTGCGATCTTGATAAAGACGATCTCGGGTAGTCTTCTTGTCCGGCGGCCGGAAAACTAGTGGGAGGAAGAAACGAAGAGGAGAGCTGATGGTTGAGGGGCTGGGTGTGTGTGTACATCGAGACGGATGCTGGGTCATACTGAGAAGGGTAGACGGAAGAAGGCAGGGAAGGAGAGTCGGACACGGTGAAGCGGGAATAAGCAACCTGTGGAGGATAGGTACTAGAACTTTGGGATGCATTAAACGAGGAAGAAGGCGGAAGATTAGCCGGTGAGATAGGATCCGGTTTGATGGCTGGTTGGGCGTTCGAACTAGAAGGTGGTGGAGAAGAGGGTGGTGAAGAGCTGTCTCGGATATGAGCGGTCGGTTTCTTGGATAATCTCGAGCTGCTAGCTGAACCTTTCTCGTCGTTGTTCAATGCGGAGATTCTGAACAGATGAAGAGCATCCTTGTTGATCAGCTCAGCGCTAACAATAACGAACGCCTCTTTGAACGTGTTCAAAAAGGAGAAAACATGGATGATTGAATAGTAGAAGACGAAGACCGATACAGACTTTCGTTTCGACCCAACTTTCCGTCCACGCTTCTGTTGGTTGTACACACACTCGTACTTGAGTCGCGTACAACGCGAGCAGGTATCTGGAGGAGCGTGATCTTTGTCAATCGGTCTACACTTCACCTGTTTGTATAGGATAACACCAAAAGTTGAAATTGTGGGTCATCAGGAAACCCGGACGCGTTAGCCTCTCTCTCGCGTCTGAAGGATGATGATCTCTGACACAGGGATGTTGCTCGTATCTTCTCTTCCATCGAGAGAAAGAGCAGAATAGAAGAGAAAGAAAAGTTAACGTCTGTCACATACCTTTGTTTGCCTACATGCCAGGCAGGCTTCTTTGGCTTTGATATGTTGTTGAGGCGTTCTACCCGGCGAGGTGTTTGCCGAACTGGGTTCAATGATTAAGCGTACAAGCAAGGTGTGAGTTTGAATCGAATTCAACGACGATCCATCCAAAAAAACTAACTGATGAGAGTTAGCTCCTTTCTTCGAATTCGATGAGATCTCCATCTCCAGATCTCTTCTATCGGATCGTTGCTCGTCTTTACTGTTAACGAGCTCGTCTCTGTGGCTGTCGTGGTCGTTGGAAGTCTATATCTCGTATACAAGTAGATGGGACGATGGTTTTAGGACTAAACCCCAAACGTTTGGGGTTTCATGCCCATACAAATGGGGATCGAGGCCGGATCTCGGCGAGATCAGCCGATCTGCTTACCTCATCAAGTTCCCCGATGTCTGGGCATGAGCCCATGTGTATGGGGAAATCTGCCCCAATCACCTGGGCTTTCTCCCAAACGCATGGGATCCGAGGCCACTCAAATTATTAACCGGTTGATTTCTCTTTCCCTCTGCTCTCTCTTGATGATCTTCTTCTTTCTCATATAGACTCGCACGCACACACATACATACGCACACATACACACACATACACGCACAAGCACGCACAAACACAGACAAGAATCGGATCTGAAGACCGTTCTAATGGCTCCTTCCAAGTCGAAACGGGCGAGAATAGCTGCAGGAGGGACAGTCGTGTCCCAGGATAAACTTCACTGGAAGCCGGTAGCCAGACCAACCCAGGCCTCGTTCGGAGCACTCGACCAGGAAGGTGGAGTCCTTGAACTTGAGGAGGTCGAGGGCGTGGAGGTCTGCTATGAGGAGCTACCAGGAGGAGGCAAGAAAGTCATCTTCAAGGTGCGTTGTCATTTCTCAGGCCGGATTATTTTGAAAACTTCTCGAGCAATATATCCACCAGCTGCTTGATCCATATGGACTTGATCCTCGCGTATGCACTATGCTTGAGTCATCGTTGACCTCTCCTTCACTCAATTTTCCCTGTGGTTTGTTGGATATACGACTGCACAACAGACAATTCAGACTGCAGATCCTCCGAAAGAAAGCACCGAAGATGTTGAAGTCGCCGTCACCGAAGACATGGAGACTGATGACATCGATGACGCCGCTTCTTGGAACGGAATCGCTTCTGATATCGAAACAGAGCTCGAGTCTGTCTCAGTTGCAGATAACACCGAAAAGAAGGCCGGCGAAAAAGAAACAGGAGATGTCGCGCTCGCTTCTACTCTCCCTGCCTCTGAAGTAAAGACTCCCTCCGCCGAGGACTTAAAGAAGAAGGCTAAGGCCGAGGAGAAGAAGAAAAGGATCGCAAAACTGAAGGCTGAGAAGAGAGAACAAGAGTCCAAGGCCTCAAGAGAACAGGAAGAGATTGACGCGAAAGCTGCTGAAGAAAAGATGGACGGTTGGTCCTATCTGTCTTTCCGTGTGTTTCATGCGCTGTACTTGTCTAAGCCGCTAATCTATCTCTCTTGTCTTGGGGACCTGCCATATAGAACCGTTCGATGGTGAGCCTCTTTTCACTTTCTTTATTTCATACGCGCACTCGTTAGTCTTATATGATCTGGCCTGATTTTCTTCTATCCTTGGAAACCCACAACCTAGATGAACTCCTTCCTTCTTGGTCCTCTTTCGCGCTCCATCCTCACATCAAGCGATCTCTTCTTCACCTATCCTATACTTCTCCTACTCCAATCCAGGCTGAAGCTCTTCCTAAAGGTCTTTCTCAAAAGGATATCATTGGTGTAGCTGAGACTGGATCAGGAAAGACTCTTTCGTACGGTCTTCCCATCTTGTCTTACTGCCTGGAAGCAAACAGAACAGAGTTAGCCGTCGCTGAGGGCGGGAGACGGGAGCTTAAAGGTTTAATACTCGCTCCCACGCGAGAGTTGGCCATCCAGGTCTGTCAACACCTCGAGCAGGTTCTCAACCCGGACAAAGTCAAGGGAAATAACAACAAGAAGAAGGGCAAGCCGCTACCGAAAACAAAGGGGAAGAGAAAGCAACAGCAAGCTGAGGAAGACAAGAAGGAGGAAGAGCAGGAAAATGAGGAAGAAGAAGCCATCAAGCAGGGTAGGAAAGCACCTCCAAGAGTCAGTGTCGGAGCCATTACTGGTGGAATGGCCGTTCAAAAACAGAAACGAGTGTGGGAGAGGGGAGTGGATATCTTGGTTGCTACACCTGGTCGACTTTGGGATTTGATCGGAGAGGTAAATTTATGCCTTCTCAAACTCTACGGTATATGGGAAAAGACCCAATTTCTAATACTGACCAACCTTTTCGTTGGTATATTTTCTATCTAAAGGATGAAAATCTGGCAGAAGCCGTCCGAAAAATTCGGTTCCTCGTGATCGATGAGGCAGACCGAATGATTGAAGCTGGTCACTTCGAAGAGCTCGAATCAATCCTTGCCCTCACACATCGTTCAGCCGCTCCCGCATCATCCTCCGCTCCTCCTTCGAGTACCGATCCTGTTCCTAGTTCTCCCAGGAAACAGTCCAAAAAGAACCAGAAGAATGGCAAGAAAGAAGAAGAAGAAGAAGCACCAGTGGTCGAGTTGGTGAAGGATGATTTCGGAGAGGTTGAAGAAGATAGGGAGGACGGCCAAGGTGGAACAAGAGAAGACCTCCAGACTTTTATCTTTTCGGCAACGCTTAGTAAAGATCTTCAGAGGAACCTGAAAAAATTCCAGGGAAGAAGGAGGAGCAAGAAAGGCGGTACCACATTGGATGACTTGTTTGAAAAGTTGGATTTCAGAGATTCCGATCCGACCATCATCGATTTGTCCCCAGAGGATGGTGTAGTTGCTACTTTGCAGGAATCCCAGATAAATTGTCTAAACGAGGAAAAGGTCAGATTCTTTCCTTCTTTTCAAAGTCTCTCCTCTCGCTGAAATTAAGTCTTTGTTTGGCGCCCGTCTACATAGGATCTCTACCTATACTATTTCCTTCTCAGATACCCTGGTCGCTCTCTTATCTTTTTTGGAAGTGTGGATGGAATCCGACGAGCGATGCCTCTTTTCGAACTTCTTCAACTACCTGTATACCCGCTTCATTCGCAGCTTCAGCAAAAGCAGCGTCTCCGAAATCTAGACAGGTAATTTCTCTTTCCGGTCGACTCGATATCGTTTAATCTTAGCCTCTCGATCTGACTAGATCATTCTCTCATTCTTCAAGATTCAAAACTTCTCCCGATGGAATTCTTCTTGCAACAGATATTGCTGCTCGAGGACTCGATATTCCGTCGGTAGACCACGTGATTCACTACCAGTTACCTCGAACAGCCGACACGTATGTTCATCGAAGTGGACGAACGGCTCGAGCGCAGAGAGAAGGTTTCAGTCTACAGTTGGTTGGGCCCGAAGAGAAAAAGCTGCAGAAAGAGTTAATGAGGAGTTTGAAACGAGGTTTGTCCATCCCGCCTCTTGATTCGCCCTGAATTTCTCTTGTTTGCTTGTCTGTCCGTTTCCGCTCATCCCTTGGCTCTAATTGTTTTATCGATGATACGGCAGATGACGAGGTACCCGAGCTACCTGTAGAACATTCTGTTCTGTCTCAACTCAAAGAACGTATCATGGTTGCCGTCAAGATCGAGAAGGCTATGCATATCGTGAAGAAGAAGAACCACGAGAAGAACTGGATGAGAGAGGCGGCCGAAGCTATGGATCTCGAATTGGACTCCGATCAGATGTTCGTGTTCTTCCTGTTTCTTCCTCTGAAGCAACGAGTTCAAATTTCTTACACACTTGGGACGCGCTGGAAATAATCACACCGACAGGCCGTCGGAAGATGACGATGAGGGTTTCCGAAGAGGAGTACAGAATGGAAAAGCCAAAGTGTCACCGAAAGTAGCTGGCCTGAAAGCAGAACTCCGATCGATCCTGGCCGAACCCCTTCAGGTCAGAGGGTTGAGTTCGAGGTATATCACCAGTGGGACCCGGTCGGTCGTCGATGATTTGATCAGCGGAAATCGTATGTGCTCTTCACTCCTTGCACCTTTTGTTTCTTCTTTTCCCTCGCCGTATGTTTGGGCTTGGCCTGATTGTTGTTTAATGGATTGTTGTACAGAACATGAGAAAATGATGGGTGTGGCCAAGACGACAGCTTCGGCAGATGCGGCTTCTGGGAAATCCAAAAAACGCAAAGCGGTCGTACTAAACTCTACCGAATGAGAGCTTCTTGTCTAGAAGAGCTCTTCTTGGTAGTAGCAAAGGGAGAAGGATATGTCTGCTTATAAAGTGCTCTCTCGGATACATCACATATGGTAACTTGTTTATTGGCAGTGATTGTTACTAGGCATAATGAGACATGGACAGAGCATCATATCTGCGATTATGAGCATGGATCATGATGTACGAAAATAGAGAATACGAAGAATCAAGAGAGGGAAGAACAAGTGGTCATTTTGAGAAGTAAAGGGGCCGACCATAGGGATGGGTGTAGAGTATATGTTGACAGGGTTCAACTGCAAAAGAGAGGGAAAAGAGACGTGAAGACAGACACTGAGAGCCAAGAGAGAATGAAAATAACGAAGAACCCTGAGGCAAGAAAAGCAGGTTGGGTGGTTTGTGTAGTAAGAGATCAATGAGAGAGAACAAGCGATCAGAATATGGAGATAATGGGAGGGGTAGAAAATATGTGAAGACAACGACAAAGAAACGATCTAGAATCGAATCTTTCGCTTTCGTGCTGTGTATTTTGAGTCGGTCGGTACGCTGAGACACGCAGAGAAACAGAAACAGAACACTTTGTCAGAATACTGGTCAGAAAAAAGCACAAGGACGAAACGACTAACTGTTCTTTTCCCTTCTTCCGGTCTCCTTCCTTCTTTCTGAGAGTCCATTCTCTTGTTCCTTTGATCCTATCATTCTCCACCATCTTTCCTTTCCTTCTCTTTGTTCTTCCCTTTTCTCTCCTCTTCTCGTTCCTGACCGCACCCTCTCCATCATCGCCTTCACCCTCAAGTCCTTTCGGTAACTCGATCCGTACGCTAGGTCCATTTCCAGCTTGTAAGGGCGATCCACCAACAATGAGGCATAGGTAAAACTTTTTGGCTTTACGCGAGTTTGGATAATCGATCACGAGACCACCGCCGAATCCAGACTTCATCGCTGTAGAGAGTGCCATGTGGACTTGGTTATCGGACTCAGGGTAGAACTTCCAATTGCGAGAGGAAGTTGGATGAAGCCTTAGTTTATATCCTTGCTTCCGGATAGATTGAATCAGGAGAAAGCAGAACAAAGAGACAAACCTGAAGGACCGCTCTGGAACCTCTGGACAAAGCGGAATGCAGTGTAGTGAAAAATCTGGATAGACGCTGAGCAGGGTTATGACATGTTGCGTCTGCGTTAAAAAGCCATTGCAACACGGATATACTGTCGATGATAGTAACGAGTTTTATAACACGAAAACGAAAAGATGCGCGCGCGCAAGGAGAGAATGATAAAGGAGAGAAATAGAAATGCGTTGAGATAAGTACGATGAGATACTAAAGACAAGCAGAAGCAAAGACGAACCTGATGGCGCCGTCAAAAGATCCAGGACGATATCCGAAACCCTGTCCAATGTCTTGCAAGAACAAATCGCCTTGAACTTCGCGCTCCAAGGCCACCTCTTCCAAACATTCGTCAGATCATTTGTTCATCACAAGGTAAAGAGAGTCCCGGGATAGGCAGAAGACATAATACGACTATGTCAGCCTCTTGAAACCAACCGCGTGTATATATGACTGTTCCACAGAGAAGCAAGGGAACCGCGTAACATACCAAGCATACTAGGAGCCACATCAACTCCTACCCATTCATAACCGTTCTCATCCAAGATCTCGCCAGAAAGACCTGATCCACAGCCTATATCAAGAATTAACGGTGATGAGCCTTCCGGAAGGGCGAGGAGCTCGATAGCTCGGTGCGTCATCGAGGCTTGAATTGTTTGAATTCGGGTGCTAGTACGTGACAAACAATTTATACGGGTGAGCTTTCGAAAGAGATGGAAAACACAAAGCAGAAGCTACTCACTTTTGAGTATACTTGGTGGCCTCAATATCACCATAGTACTTTGGATCATCGAGCAAGAGAGAAGGAGAGAGAGGAGAAGGGTTGAATGTCAGCCAAAAGTAACTTAGCGGGTTCGTTCTGTTTTATCCACAACAAGGATTGGGGATAATTCTACACTCACAATCTCGGGCGGACTGATATGTTCTGGCCTGGACATAATGAGTGAGAGACTGTGTGTGTGTAAGCCAGCAACGTAGCGAACAAGACGGTAAGGTTAAGAGGTGGTCGCTTTGAGAGGTTTCGTTTTATTTTTTGGGACGAAAAAGAGATTACCCGGGAAATTATCATCCTGAGCCTGGTGTGAACATGTATAAAATCAGTGTATCAGCCTGACAGCAGGTTTAGACGCGCCTCCATCCGCCTAACCTTCCTTACCTAGGTTCATACAACTCGAAGCCATCTCTATATAGAGCATTCAGATACAGACAGGGAGTGAGCGCACTCATATATCGACCTGGATTCATTCTGACTAATTTAACAACAGCAAGAAGAGTAGGAACCTCACTTGAGGGAATGGAAGCCCAAATTGCACAGCATGCTCTGCGCCACAATTGAAACAACACGTGCATCAGTTTATATCTGTTCCTATTCCTGTTCCTAGAATCTATCTCATCCAGCTTGGTCTACCACTTTCCTTGCGCTTATACACAACAAACATCTTCTCTCTTCTTTATCCTTCTCTTTCCTCACGTTCTCCTTTTCATGAAAGATCTCGACTCCAATACGGCCGTGATTTCTCCCCACAAGATCACATTCGATCAAATTAAACAATTTGATTTTGAGAGGATCCTGAACGATGGTGCGTTCACTAGTTCAGAGTATATAACCCCCCTCATATTGCACTGACAAGCGTCTTTCTTTATTTGTGTCTTCCCTCTCTTTCTTTCCTTCAAGACCCTGTATCAAAGACTCTTTGTCTTCTAGGAAAGATTCCAAATAAAGATGGAAGCCTGAAACAGCCTGCTATTTTTAATCTCGAAAAAAGAGCATTCAATACAAAGCTTGATGACCCTCATACGACCGAGTTGTTGGCTAATTTAGCTGACCTGACGATCACCGGAGGAAACGATATCGTAAGTTGATGATCATTGCGCCTGTATGTGGTTAAATATGATACGATTGTCCTGTCTCGTATAGAAAGAAAGATCGCCCAAAAGCTCACCGATGGTCTATCACAAAACATTTATGCGCACCATGCAGTATCACTGGTCCACCGGCTGGTTGGGTGAAAGTCGGCCAGCAGACATCAAAATCTCCATTATTTCACCCTGCACGGATGTACACATCATGAAGGTTAGTGAATTTTTATCTCTGACTTCCTTTGTAAATCAAGTCTTCGACCGACGTTTGTTCTCGCTTCTCGCTCCTCATCTGATTCTACAGCACTCTAAGCAGAAGACATTTCTCGTCAGGGAAACTCCTGAATTGTACAACAAGGTCACCCTTCCTTTCATTCGGTCTTTTCCAGCCTCTCGAACCCAGTGGGTTCGAAACATTTTAGATGGAATCTCTGAACAAGAAGATGTTGTCTACGCTTCACCCGCTCCTCTAGGGTTCACACTGCTTCCTGACGCTAAGTAAGGATTCATTCTTATGTAGAACGTCCGGTGACCGAACAGTATAACTCATCGCTCTCTATCTTCATCTTCTGATCATATTGACTTTTCCTTCTCACTCTTCCAACAGATGGGATCGCAAGACACTGGCTACACTGTATCTGACCATGATTTCTAAGGAGCCTATTCCTTCACTTCGATCTCTTCGAGCACAACATCTCCCACTTCTTAGGGAGATGCGAGTCGCTGCCGAGCGGGAGATCCGCGCAAAATGGCCGGAAGTCGAGAGAGGAACTTTGAGGTTTTTCATACATTATCAGCCCAGCTACTGTACGTTTTTCACCATCAGCTTATCAATTTCTTGCCTGCCAATGATTATGAACATGAGTTATCCATTCATTATCTTGCGCGCAGACCACTTTCATGTTCATGTGACGCATGTATCCTACAATGGAACTCTTGGCATGTCGGTGGAACGCGCACATCTTTTGGATAATGTCATCAGCCTGGTAAGTGGCTTTGTTCCCGTCGATGAGCGAGAAGGGAGAAGCGAGAGTCATCATTATCCTAATAGATATCCTTCTTCTTTCTTTTGTTTACTTCTTTCTCCTGTTGGGGTTTCACCCGACCTTTCAGCTGGAAGCTGATGGTGAAATCTTCGACAAAGTGACTCTCACCTACGCTCTAGGCGAGATGCATGGGCTCTGGAAGCCGATGAAGGAGCATGGAGGCTGGGAGGATCCTTTGTTTTAAAAGGAATGATTTCTTTATTCGTTTCTCATCCAATCCAAACGCGCTTTTCTTTGCTATCTGTTTCTCCCTTCCTTTCTGCAAGTCATCTAGATGAGTGAAGATCGACGAACAGGTCGAAAACGAACAATAGAGAAACGTTCATCTTTGATTTCTCTTTCTATCCTTACACTCTCTTCTCTCCATTAGCGATACCGACGCTCCGCCTGAAGAACTCGTTCTCAACCCCGTACATCTTTCCAGTACCGACCTTCGTCCTCGCCAACTTTTCAGAAATCTTGACAGGTCTGAGATACCTGATCTGCTGTTTTCCCTCCGAGCTTTCGACGAGTTCTGTTCCGTCATGAACGGTCTGGAGACGTTCTTCCTCAGCCTCCTTCATCAGTTCCTCAGGAGTGAGTGGGTCGACATCCTCAACGATTACTTCGGGTGTCAATCGACCGACTCGGGGAAGCGTGGCGGCGGTCATGAATTGAGTGGCACAAGCGATCTTGCAAGTTGCGACTCGGCATGCTATATTAATGAATTAGGGTTTTCAAAAAAAAAAAAACAACAAACTTTAGTAGACGAAAGGATAGAAGAATAGAAGAAATGTGCGAGAAGCGAAGGAAGGAAAGGTCTTACCTTCACGGGCGATTTCTTGTCGGACGTTTCCTCCTCGGATCTCGAATAATGTATGATTCATCGCTACACTATAGTCGTTTCGAAGAAAAGAAAGAAAGGAAGATATCGGTTATCAACAAGATCATGTAAGGGTTGGTGCGTTTTGATAAAATGGTCTTGAGAAAGAAGTAGAGGTGAAAGAGACGGTAGAAGAGGTTGTGAACTTACTTGCAAGACCAATACTCAAATGCTCCCTTTCCTTTACCCATACGAGTTTGGTTTCCCTATGGAGATGAATGAAACAGAGTTGAGAAATCAACGTTGCGGTCAGTAATCTATTCTTCTAAGAAATGAAACCAGATCGAAGACTTTTCAATCTTGTCGAAACGAGAAAAGAAAGAGACAGGCAGTCAAAGGAGGAAAAAAAGGAAGGAGAAGGCCAAGTCACCTTGACAGCAATAGGTCTATCTGGGAAGACTCTCATGATGATCTCCGCTCCTTTGTAAGGCTTCAACTTCTTCCTCAACGTATCGTACATTGCCTCCAACTGTTTAGCTCTCAGTCTAATTCCCATCTTGACTCTGATTCCGAATTCACCTCCAAATGCCAAAGTCGTTCCTCTAGTCGAACCACCCGTGCGGATAGGGATTCTACCCTTCATGGTCTTTGTGGTCTTTGTCCGCTTCGGAGCGAACTTAATCCCTCGGGTTTGCATCGGAGAGAGGAGTTTAAGTAGAGTAGAATGTTGGAAGGGAGAGACCGTCGAACGGGCTGACGATAGAAAACAGGGAAAGGAACGAAGGACAGGCAGAGAAGAAGCGCTTGAGGAAGAGGAAGACGGAACAGAAGGTAGAGCTCGTCGAAGCGAGGAGAGGGAGAGCCGGGCGGAAGGAAGAAGAGACATCTTGGTCGGCGGGTGAGTTTGTGTGGTTGTATCTATGTGCTATATGTACTGTGGCTCTGTTAGAAACGACAGATGGAAAGCCAAGCGAGGTAGGATCGGGGATGGTCGTTATAGGAGAAGAGAGAGAGAAAAAAAAGAAGGTAGTGCTTATGAAAGGCCGCGTGTAGACCCAACCCAAACATCCATCCTATCCCCTCTGACCGTCACTCTGGTTGAATCATGAAGGTCCAGTTAAGTCTACTTTCTCCTGTGCTCTTACCTATAGCTTCATCATCATGTTAGATCTTTGAAAACTTGTTGACAGTTGCCGTTCTCTTTTTATTCACAGATTCAAAAACTGGCAAGCCGTGGCTGCATGGCGCTGGGATATTAAGACCGACACCTCAGACCAACCTTCTCGTCCAACATATAATAACGGAGGAGACGATGATGAGGAAGAAGAGGAAGAAGAAGAAGAGGAAGATGTCTGTGGAATCTGTCGGTTAGCGTTCGATAGTACTTGTCCGGAATGTAAGATTCCAGGAGACGATTGTCCGTTGAGTGAGTACCCTTTCGTCGTGTTCGTTCACCTCTCTTCTTGATTTGATCTAGACTGAACATATCTCCCTTGTCTTTGTCTCTGCATTCGCCGACCGGTTGATGTGTCTGCGACGGAACTGAACGACGAAGTGTGGGGGCAATGCACACATGTATTTCACATGCACTGCGTACTCAAGTGGCTTGATACTGAATCATCAAAGAACCAATGTCCGATGGACCGTAGACCTTGGGGTTCGTCACTTTTCAATCATTCCTTATTCATCTCCTGAGTCTTGGACTGATTTCTCTTCTCCTCTCCTTCTCTGCGAAATTCTGTGCTCCTTGCTTATGTATAGTTACGGCTGAACGAAACGATACTGCTTCATCACCCATGTCTGAATCTCCTCCAACATCACCACCATCTCAGCATCGTTCTGCGCATCGTCAACAGGAACATCAACACCAACAACACCAGCAACATGGGCAACAACCACTCTATCGACAGTGATTCATCGTGTCATTCTGCCTGGAACACATGCTGTCCCCTTCTTCCGGGCGCTCTGATGGAAAACGACGTTTGAAATATGCTTGACTATCTCTACTATGTGCAGCACCGGTCCCACGGTCATGAAGATTGAAGAGGATCGAAGGACAAGTCGTGTATCCTTGTGAGTGGAATTTTCTCTTGTTTATTCGTGTCTCTCTTTGTCCATTCCTGAGAGAGACAGGATAGCTCGAACGAGCGAATGACAGCTGACTGAGATAGCATATTCCTATAAAATTCGACAAAAACTTATAAGTGAACTTGCAGCTGCGACTGAATGGGTTACTTCATTGCGTTCCTTCTATCGATCGAACGTCACTTCTACGTCAAACGAGAACCTTCCTGGAGGGACTTTTTCCCTCTCTTCTTTCTATATAACTATCGCGGTCGATTTGTATCTTTCTTCCTGGTCTCTACCCAGCCATCTGCCACAGATCCCCACAGGTTATCTAAAGCCCATAGATAAGAAAGCGTCTGATAGTCGAGATGTTCATTCTTTCAGCCTAACATCCACAGTCCTCCGAGCCTACTCTTCTCTGTCGTCAGGAGAAGAAGACAAGAGTTGGAATCTATCTTGACGGCCACTTTGATGAAAAGATCCTTACCCTACTATACCCATTCCATTCCGTTCCGTTGCACTCGATGAACATTCGTAGATGGTTTCGTTTTGTCGTCTGGTCACATGTCGAGGTGTTTTTGTTTTCATTTTCGGAAAGACAGGTAGAGTCAAACTCGATGTGATCAAGATTCAGATAAGAGGAGGGGAACAAAGAGAAGGAAACGAAGATAAACAGGAACAAGAAGAGAGAAGAGAGGAAGAACAGGAGAAGAGAGAGATAGAAGAAAAATTTTCGGATTCCTCCACTTTTTAAAGGTTCGGAGGGGGAGGACTGGTCATGAAATTTAAGAAAACAAACACGAACAAAGGGTTAAGATTCAACAGTGTAAAACAATCATTAAAAAGGAAGAACGAAGAGAATTTTCTTTTGGAAGAACGACGACATACACTGCTCCGTAAATCCCCGATCCTCCAGAAGTCGACTCTGCCTGCGCACCTTGAGGAGCCGTCGAACTAGGTACTTGCTGCTGAGGAGCCTGTGGTTGCTGGAGATTCTGGGCATATTGAGCTCCGTAACCGACGGCTGCGCCCGCTGCGCCCGCTGCTCCAGTAGCACCGGGCTGTTGGTAGTAGCTGTACTGCTGAGCTTGCCATGCCTGGAACGCAGGGTCGTTCACATCGTATCCATAGGTAGCCCAATACTTTCTGTAAGCCTCCTGAGGATCTTCAGCTACGGGTGCGACTGCCGGAGGAGCAGACGAAGGAGGACCACCAGCCGGTTGGCTATCTGGAGGGGGAGGCGGCGGCGCATCATCT
>MVAH01000242.1:0-21726 GCA_014825575.1 Phaffia australis
CCCTTCTTTATTTCATTTTTGTCAAGCCCGATCTAATCCGTTCAATGATTTTGTAACCCTAGCCAACTCGCTTCCACTTCTATCGAAACTCCGCGCACTGCTCAAGAAGGCCGAGAAGAAGATTTACACAATTTCTGTTGGGAAATTGAATCCGGCAAAACTGGCAAACTTCTCAGAGATCGAGTGTTTTGTGTTGATCGCTTGTGGAGAAAATTCATTGGTCGACTCAAAGGTTGGTTGTTGTCATCTTTTCCTTGTCTCTGCAGGATGTCTCTTCTCTCTTTTCTCCTCCTTTTCGTGTTCTTCTTTATCTTCTTCTGGCTAGAAGAGGAAACATACCCGCTCCTATCCTTCCTCTCTCTCCTCCCCTAAGCTCGTTCTGCCCTTCGTCGAGCCTTCGACTCGCCGGAGGATGAGGACGCTAGTGCAGAATTCTCTTCATAAATCTCCTTCGGAGGCAAAGAGGAGAAGGCTGTGCTTAGCTGCAGTGCTGGGGTACATCAATCCAAGTCTCTTTCTCTTCATTTTTTCCTAACAAGAAGAATGTAGAAAAAGGTATGAAGTCTATTCAGCCCTTTTCTTCTCCTGTAGTGGGGAATGGGGTTTACTTTTACTTCGACATATCTTTTCGCTTTCTTCCTTTTCCCTATTCTTTTCTGCACTCTCTTCTCGTCCACTCGTTTCTAGAGATCTCTTTTTCGAAATAGAAAACAGTTAAACTGACGATGTTTCGACTTTTGTATGTAATGGGCACGAATTACTGACCGAACCAAAACAGGATTTCTACCAACCGATCATTACTCCGTTCGAACTCGAACTTGCTATTCAATTTGATCCAGATTGGACGGGGGATTACATCCTTGATTTTACCCGTCTTCTCGGTGCTGCTTCCGAACCCCCTTCATCTACTTCTGACTCTAACAGTAAGGACGATCCTGATGGCAATGTGAACGAGGAGAAAGACGAAGAAAGTGAAGGAGGGGAAGAATACGATAGAGAGGACCCACTATCCAGACCTGTTTTCTCCACGATCACAGGTACATATCGACAACCCAAACGATTTGGTCAATCTACCGGTCAACCGACAACTTCTCAATCACTTACGGTTCGATCTCAAGAATCATCCGTCGTGTCTGCACATGCTCATGTCTCGAATCCGAGTGATCATTTCCAAGCGAGGACTTGGGTAGGATTGGACCCGAGAGTCGGGCTCGACAAAGTCAGTGTGTTGGAGGAAGGAAGAGCCGGAAAGGCTTGGGGTTATGAAGAGGAGAGAGAAAGAGAAAAGAAGGGAGAGCTTGGCGCCTAGTCGGGATTGACTGTCCTTAGAAACTTATATAGATGTTACTAATATTAGAGTAGACTTTGTATGTCTTCATAATGCACAAGTTTTCTCCGATCAAGGAATGAAAGTATACTGCTAATCGCATTCTGACCAGTGTTTTCAAAGGCAAATCTTTTTATTACATAAATTTGACAAATGAAGAGGACAGAGAGAGAAAAGAGATGTAAACCGGGTTGTTCACAAAACTTGTGATATGGAAATAACCTGTTTTCAAGATATGAAAAGACTAGAGGTTTCCGCTTCTCACGTGCCGTCTTATCAGCTATCAAATAAAGCGATCGCTTGCTGATGCAGAACCTCCAATACAGTACCCACGCACTCCACCGTACACACTAGACCTTCTTCCGGCCCTAGGACCACTACAGGTGCAGCCACCGCCTGACGTTGTTTCTGACCTTTAGATCTGATCAATCCTTTCGGATACCTGTCAAATGCGGTTGATCGGGCTCGGTCCATCAAATCGATCAAGTTCGGTATTGGCGTGAATCTAAGACGGGTAGTAGATTGGTTCAATGGAGGCGGGTGATGGCTTGGCTGGAGCGCGTTGGACGAAAGAGGGGACGGATGGGAAGAATCTTGGATGAGGTATCGACGGTCTTGTCGATTAGGGAGCACGGCGTAGGTAAATCCGTATCTACCATTATTATTTGAGCAGAAAAGCAGGACGTTAATGCCATTCAAAGTGTATGCAGCAAGCGGACAAGAGGATTGAACAAGATGTTACGCACCGGACGTTGTCTTTTTGGTATAAGAAGCAGAAAGTCGAAATTGATCGAGGCCAAAGCTTGATCTGGAGACCCGGCTTGGGTGAGGGAACAGAAAGGAGTTTGTCGCTCGTCTCCAAAAATGGAAGCGTTGCTTGAAGAAGCTGTCATTGAGAATACGTGGATAAAAACAACATCAGACTATGACAAAGGCCTGCATTACATCCAAAAATAAAAGGGGACGTACAAAGAAGCATTCTGCAAATCGGCCAGACCCATTCAAGCGTCGCTCGAAGAAATCCGTTACATAAGCATGGGGGTTCTTCTTCACCTTGTGTGTTGTCGAGAGTACCTCGGGTTTGATATCATCAGAGGAAACGGGCTTGGGAGGAAGAACAGTTTCGAAGGAAAGGTTGTAAGATCCTTGCGATAGACTCGGAAGTGACCCGGTCTTCCACCCAACAGAAACCGCAAGACCCTGAAGGGTTGATTCAAAGAAGAAATGAATGGTGAGCTCGTTGTTGAGCGTGAACAGAGGAAAGATGGATACATGTACGTACAGGAGCATAAATAAAACGAGCGGTATGTAGATCAAATTGAGTCATTTGAAGACTTGACATGTTCATAAGTTTTACTAAAATCAGAAAAACATCCAAAATAGAATGTCAGCTTTATGGAGAAACAACACAAATCGAGATCGATGGGCCTACCCTCGTTTGCTATCGCTGCTAATTTTCCTATCCTGCTGAATTCTTCAATAAACGCGTCCACACAACGATCGACGTCCTCGGTGATGACATTTACTACTGAAGTTATCGGGTCGACAAATACGGTTTCTGATGGATGTGATTTGGTTTTAGTATTTTGGGGTAGGCTTAAGCGATGACGTAATTTGAAGCTGATGATGATCTATCGTTGATAAGTCCATTTGAAGCAGATTGAAAGTCGAGTTATTTTTCCCGAAAACACTCAAAACATGAGCCTGCGATCCCTGTAGAGTGATTACAAATAGATGGAAGAGCTGACCTGGGATTTTTCATCGTTCCACCAATTCAAAACTTGGAACGAGACATTCGGCATCGCCACCTCAGCCGAAGAAGGATCGTTCCGCAAAAGATCGGAGGCGTGGACGACGATGATAGGAACGACAGAATTTGAGAACCCAAGTTTTTCATCCGCGCGTCTCTTTCCTTTGAGAGAGAGCAGATTCGATGCATGCGATGGTCTGGATGCCACATCGTAAGGCACGTGGCGAGCTTTGAGTTGGGACTCCACTCGATGGCTGGTAACACGCGCACTACATGATTGCAATTTATGGTAAGGAGTAAGGTTTGTGCTCCAAGACGAAAGATGGCAGAAAAGAACTAGACTGACATGCAATATCGATATAGCCTACGCAAGTCCTCTACATCCACGTTAAATCTGTAAGGACGAGCTCGCCGAATTGAAACAGATTAGTGCAAACTCAGATCAGATATGTTCAGGGTGACAAAACGAACCTGGTCGGCTCAACAGTCTGAAGTTTCTCGAGATGAGAAGCAATTCTCTTTCTTTTCCCGAGTGTTTCGCCCGCTGAAAAATCTTTCGCAGATTCATCTCTCATTCGGCTCACGATGTTTTCCCGGTCGAAGAATCCAATTTGATCAACAACCGTCCACCTCTGCCCGCCTTCGACCACAGTCCGAACGGAGACGAGAGCAAATCGGAAATCGGCTGGAGTCATGATCGTGACAAAGTAGTGGTTCATAGCGCACGGGAGAGGCACGTATATTAAGAACTGAACGGCAGTTCCGAATTTAATAAGCTCTGAGTGTAGACGAGGAAGGAGAAGAAGAACAGAGCAGAATTGCATGATTAGCTTTATCTGCATAAATGGATGTAGCTAAAAGAAGGATTCTTACCTCCGTGCTTTAAAGGTAGGTTGCGCACGATTGCGAAACCTAAGTACTGGAGTTTCTGCGTCAATGTGTCTCGAATGGTCTACGAACAGATGTGTTTGTTAATCTCAAGAATCACAATCTTCAAGATAGGTTTAGAAAGTATGAGCAACGAACCGAGAACTTGAGCCTCATCAAGACATCATTCAATGCCGAAGGAGTCGGGTTTTCGTTCAACCTAGCCGTCAATTGCTGAAGAGTCGACTCTCCGGTGGACGAAATGACATCATCACTATCCCGCAAATTGATCTTCCCTGACCGAGGATCGACGAACACGTGGATGAACTGTCTGCCATGTATTCTGACCTGAAGAATTAACGGTCCAGAATCTTCAAGGAATTGTTATGGAAGAGAACTCATATTAGTTGGATTGAGCTAAGAACACCAGGCCAGGGAGTCTGAGTCAAAATCCAAAACACATCTTACCATGTTCAGCCAGGACGATATCTCCGCCCGGAAGATCAAATATCACACTATTCATCGGGTGATCTATCACCTTTTTATGAAAAGCTTTGATCAGATGGTTTGCGTGCGTCTTCAACGAGTCCAACAACGTTTTCTCCAAATCCAGATTTGCTGGGTCAATCAGTGCCTCCTTCTTACTCTCTAATACGCTTGCCAGATCAACCCCCCCGCTCCATTTCTTTTCCATTTCCCATGTCATCTTCAGACCAATGTCCAATACCTCATCGCTTACTCTCACTTTCGTCTGTGAATCAGAGTCTTTAGGCGGGGATAGAGCCGACTTGACGTTTGTTTCTATTTCATTCAGAACTCTTTCCATTGTTGAACGGGCAGCAAGTGAAGAGGAGGCGAAGGGCGGAAGCGTGGATGTGAGAGTTGAGTTCGAATGACGTCTTGGAGGAGATAGAGAGGATAAAGATATGGTGAGTGTTCCAGCAATAGACGTGGTTGTGGTCAAGTTGGTTATTGAAGAAGGTACTGCTGTCCTTCGTTGTCGACTGATCGACACGGCGGTCGAAATATGATCAAATCTGTCAAAATCTCTGTCTATTCAACAAAATATCGAATCCAAAAAAGACAAACTTACGGCCAATAAGAAATTTTGAAAGACCGTCGGTCTTTGTCTATCTCCATGTTGAAGCAATCGACCCAACCGAGAGTTTGAATTCTCTGAGCCTGATGATATAGAATCTCTAACTGATATGCCAAACTCAGAGAATCTACGTGGATGCGTCAAACGGGAGGACGAGTTTTTCCTCGTCACAGGTCAGTCTCAGGGCACGTATCCTCAACAGATGTATACACAAAATAAACTCACGCAAGAGATTGAATATCCTGACTAGAGGCGCGTCTAACACTTTTTCCCCTTTAGTCAACCTATTTTCCAGCCCACTCGACAGCACGACTTTTGCTTCTGATCCTCCTGACCCATCAAACGCTGAACTAGTAGGCGCTGGTGAATTCAGCCCGTTTGATAGTTCTGTCGCAAGGGCTAGACCTCCAGAGATGTCGACGGATGAAGAAAGCGAAGTAGATGGGTCGAAACTTGAAAGGGAGTCGAGAGATGGCTGGAGTTGTAGAATGGCAATCCGACGAATCTCTTCGAATGTTGGCTTGCCTGGGTTTGTTGGAA
The DNA here is from genome assembly GCA_014825575.1 of Phaffia australis. Lineage (NCBI taxonomy): Eukaryota > Fungi > Basidiomycota > Tremellomycetes > Cystofilobasidiales > Mrakiaceae > Phaffia > Phaffia australis. The sequence goes on from MVAH01000242.1 coordinate 5,584, forward strand.
ATACTGTGTAGAGAAGTAATTGCGCTTAGTATGGCCAACTAAAATTTGATCTCTACGTTTTTGCTTTCTTCCCGATCTGTGTATCATCAAAAACAGATGCATGGAAAGACAGAGACTTACGTTTCTGAACATCTTCCGATGATTCTCTCCCTCCAATACCAAAGGAGAACTCGAAGTCCAAAGGATACCACTCTCCTCCGTTCTTTCCAAGCTCGTTCTTGATCAACCGCTGTTCATCTGAATCAATCTCAAGAGGGAGCTGAGCGCCCAACAAACAAAAAGAAGCCTGAAAAGAACCCGGACACGTGAAGTAGACCCTCCCATCCGCTGTTGTGAGATTCCAAAGAGACGTGCGGTAAGGTTCTGAAGATTAAGGAAGGTTACTATGATAGAGCGAGGGAAACACACCTATCCGGTACTTCTTCATTTGTATAGGAACAACCTCGACAGCCTTAAGTCGGTACGCGATTAACTCGTTCAGATCTGTAAGAACTGTCCGGATGGTGTGCTTTGACAACGGGGGTTCTGGCTCAAAGTCCAACTGCCGAAAGAGTACAGCATCCATCCGACGTCTCTCTACAGTTGAGCACAGTTTTACTATCTTCAGGTGAAGAATGAGATATATATACAAACCTGATACCGCTTCGGCAATCGTTGATAGGTTCCAGTGGACAAGACATCCAATGCTGTCAGCGTGTCCGGGTTCCGTAACCTTCACACCAGGTACATGAGCAGTGAACGAGGGAAGGGAAGGAGTTTGAAGCGTTTTGCCCGGATAAAATATGTGTATTCAATACCAAATCAACGACATATACTCCCTTCCCAATTTGGGAATCAGAGATAGATAAGAGGAAAGCAAACCTCGTAGTTCCCAAGCCAGATTTGACAGCGGATAGTTGCGAAATGGATTGATCAAATTCACTATTTTGACGATTGAGAAAGCCGATCACGTTCTGTCAAGATTCATGTTGAACCCAGGTTCATAGAGATTAGTTTTGTTTGTCAATAGCTTGTCTTCCGTAAACGAGATTCAGCGCCTTTGTTGATGACATGTGGCTTCGCATGGACTCTCAAGAGTCTGACAAACAACGACACGAAACAAGATGAGACTTACTAAACATTTCGCGACAACCTCAGACTCTTGACTCCACCTGACGAGAGCTAACAATTTGACGATCTGCCTTCTGGCAAACAAGGCGAATTGAAAGATTTCTCCAGCTCTAGCACCCTCATGTAACGACGGAAGGACCTCTCCAAGTTCCATCATCCGCTTGTACACATCTCTGACGACCGCATCTACCACCTCTGCCATAGGGACCAAATCCCCGGTCGTGACATCCGGCAGCTCACTTTCCAACATCCGTCGATAGGCCAGCAGATCCTCATCAGTGAGTGTGCTCGACACGGGTGGCGACCGCGATGGATGAGCGATAGTTATAGGGATTGATGGATGAAAGGATGAGTTGGTTGCCGAAGGTTTGGATAAGGACTCCATGAGCGGCGGAGATGGGTAGCCGCTTTCGGTCGGCGAGGGCTTGATAGCCGATGCGTTCCGGACGGTAGGAGGGATGGCCAAACCAGCTGTAGGAGTGGGAAGGTGATGAGTGTCGGTAGCTTGTGAGTGATTAGAGTGACTGTATGGTTGAGCTGCCGACGACATCCGAGAACAAGGTCAAGTTATCACCTCTTGTTTGATGTCCGAACGGGAGTAAAGGAAGGAAAGGTCGGTTCCTTCTTGATGAATGTGACGTTTTTGTTTTTTTTTTCTTCTTTAAATGGTAACTGATACAAGTACGTGTCGATGGATGGATGATTCGACCAAAAGCAATGGAAACGAACGAGAATAGATAGACCGAATTTGAGCAAAAAAGGATTGAGGATGGACGGAACCACTAGAAGGAGGACGAGATGGAAGAAGAGCCGGACGTTGTAAGGACGAATAGGCCTGGATTAGGAGAAAAGCCGACGAGACGATCCTGGTTAACGATGATGTTATCTGTTTTTCAGGAGAAGACTAATGAAAGTTTCTCTTTGAAAGGCAATATTGACTCCTAAAGGATATGGTATCTAGATGAAAGAGAAAAGACAACACAACGACAACAAAGAACAAGATAGAAAGAAGAAGGGGATGAAGATGTCGGGTGGTGGGTGGGAGTGAACAGAGCGGAGGGTTCAAAAGACTGAAGGTTAAAGGTGACGATTTAAGAGAAATTAGGAGAAAAGACTATAAACTTTTTGTAGTCTTTCTATTAGGAAAGTTTTTACGTGTTCCTAATCTTTCTTGCTCGCTGAGAGCCGTTCTTACAGCCTATCGACCTCCATCCTGTTCTGCCATCCACACCTCGTCTTTGTTCCCATCCTTCATCATGGCATCGGCTACAGAGATCAAGACCTTCATTGCCACTCTCCAAGAGGCTATCGCATCCAAAGATATCCCGGTGCGTTCTGTCTTTTTTAGTGTCTCCTTTCGTTTTCCTCCATATGTCGTCGCTCGCTTTCTGAACGCTGTAGTCCCCAGAGGTGTTCTGAACTTGGACACCTATGATGATTCTTCTACAACGTACTCATCTCCAACGTTGCTTCTTTCCCACCGGTCCGTTTGATCTGATAGAAAGCTGTCGAACAGCTCGAAACCATCAAGGACAAAGTTACTCCGACAGAGGAGCTCCTTCGGGTATGCTGAAATTTCCATCCATTCATCACTCTTCGTGGTTTGGCGAGCTCGGCACTTTGAGCTCATCATCCTCTTCATATCTCTTTCACGGCATCGTTCCTGCTCATGGAACTCTATGTAACTCACAGGAAACGAAAGCAGGAGTAGCTGTTGGAAAACTTCGAAGCCACGCGTCCCCGTATGTTCTCTTCTCTTATTCACGAGCTAAGAAACGCGTCGGTCGCGTGCCCAAAACCTCGGATGTTATCCATTTATCAACTACATTATGCTTCCTGTATGTCTTCTTTTTGCAGAGAAATTCAAGCGATCGCCAAATCGATAGTCAAAGTATGGAAAGACGCGGTTGATGAAGGAAAGAAGAGAAAAGCGGCTGCCTCGGGAGCAGGAGACGAACCTACTTCATCCTCTCAAGCGAAAAAGAAGGCAAAGAGCGAGAAGGGCAGTGCACCTGGTCCGGTCCCTTCGCTTCCCATCTATCATCAATCCATCAGCCTTGCGCTCTGACTTTGATCTTTTCTCTCTCTCTTTACTCTTGATGTTTTAAAACACGTAGTCTCTACCCCGACTTCTCCCTCTAGCACAGGTTCCAATTCAAAATCATCGTCGAGTCAAGCCGGCAATTCGAAAACCAACTCGTCCCGTCCAATTGCCCCACTCCCCTCCAAAGGCACGTCTTCCTCCACAGCTTCCTCATCAGCTTATGGTCCATCCCATCCATCCCTCCCAACTATCGTCTCACCCTATCCGGACACTCCGAGAACCTTCAAAGCGGACAGACCAAACTCGCCCGGGTTGGGAAACGATGTCAGGGATCGATGTGTAGAGCTAGTGTACGATGCTCTGGCGGGAGATAGCAACGTTTGTAGGTATATGTTTCCTAACGAGATGGTGTTTACACCTGAAAGATTGACAGCTAATAATCTGATTCTCGGCCAATGGATCTCTAGCTAAAGAGGTGCTTCTGGAGAAAAGCAAAGCTGTCGAAAAAGGTTTTTACCAAGCCTGCTCGACAAAGACCGATAACACGTATCGTTCCAGTTCGTATACGTCTCACCATTGCCTATCTCCAGAGCGACCAGATTTCTGACAACGAAAACGCGTTCCGGACTCTCCAGAGATGAGAGGGATTTGCTTGAATTTGAAGGAAAAATCGAATCCAGACCTGAGGGATGCTGTGGTTCGAGGCGAGATAGAGGCTTTCAAGCTCGCTACCATGTCCAAGGAGGTAGGTCTCTTTGTTTCATATTTCCTTATGTTCCATCTGCTTTGTCTTGACAATCATCTCTCCAAATTCATTTTCTTCGTCGCGACTTCCTTTCCTTCTAGGATATGGCTTCGTCCACTCTACAGGCTCTTAACAAAAAGTTGGAAACCGAGAATCTGTTCAATTCTAGAGGAGCAGAAGAGATTAAGGTACGTTCTCCTTTGGTTTTGATCTCAGCGTGTTCTCCATGTCATATGCTTGACGCGAGTTACGTTCTTTCAATCATGTTTCCTGGCTCATCCTCTCCTCTGTCTCTCTACATCGATCAATCGACCAGGCTGAGACGGATCAGTTCAAGTGTGGAAAGTGCCACATGCGGAAGACAACGTATTATCAGATGCAGACTCGAAGTGCAGATGAACCAATGACAGTTCGTGTTTGCTTTTTCCTTCAATTGGAGACGTGGAGCTGTTGCCTCTGACAGTGCTCAAATACTTGTGCTTCTCATCTTATCCAGACCTTTGTAACGTTCGTTGCTCCTTTCTTGTCTATGTTCCTTTCTCTAATCTTAAGACTGACCTTCTCCACATGCAAAACGATTTGCGCTGTAATACAGATGTCTGAACTGTAACAACAGATGGAAGGTTTGTCATTACTATCTCTTCCCCTCTCTTTTCTCGGCGTGTTTAACTAACATAGTCTTGATTCGTTTCATCATCAGTTTTCATAAACGACGAGGAGCTTTCAATCTAGTTTCTTTCTTTTTTCAGACTATCCATTAGCTCATTCTCTTGTTTACTTCTTTCGCTATCCCTATCTATCAACACCTTTTCCTCCGTATGATCACTCCTCCTAGTGCTCTTGCTCTTTTGCCTCCTTTTGCTTCAGATGTCTTGCTTTTTCATGAAATATGTTGTCGATGTATGAGATGCAGGAGTCTCACAATCATGTTTTCGACCGAGCCAGTTGAACCCTAACAACTTGAACTCCCTTTGATAATTACCACTCGTGTTACCGCAACAGCAACAATAACAATAACATCACCAGCAGCACCAATAACATCAACATCACTGCCGTCCTACATTCGCTCGTCTTCTCTTCCGTTGGCTGTGTTTCTCTGCCCCGCTCTAGTCGGGTCGAGAACGTCATGGACGAGTCAGCTGTCTATGCTTCGGTAGGCAGTTTTGAGAAGAAATCCCAGTCCGTTCAGGAAGAGAATAGTCTGCATAATCTTCTCGGTGGGGAATACTCTAGCATTCCCCACGGACGAAACCTTCCCTTTAAGAGGGCGACCGTTCAGCAGATATCTTCCGTTCGGCCATCTTTTGATAACTGCTCCATTCCATCGTTTCGAGGCTCTACCGAATATGATACCATAAATCCAAAGACATCAGCCTCAAAATCATCTGAAATCGGACGCCTCGAAGCAGCTAGTCCTTCAGAATCTCTTGCAGAAGAAGCACCTGATCCCGAACAGGCAGCGTTAATATATCCTGCGCTCTCAGCGTGCACTCGTCAGCCAGACATCACCAAAGCTAGTCCTCACAAGGCACCGTCATCTTCCGCTGCCAAGCCTATACCCAGAAGGAAGAACAGCCGGCTGTTTTTCTCATTCAAAAAGGAATCGGTCTCTCCTCTTCCAAGTTCTTTTGGAACGCCAACCGGTGCAACCTTGAATGTGGATACAGAAAATCAGGAACGACAAGAACAGACACATACCAGACAGGGTGAACCCATGGCCTCCAGGAGAAAAGATCGATCATCCCACCTGTCTGCAGATATCTCGTCGTTCTCATTCCCCAAAAGAACGAATGAGGTATCAGTCAAAGGTGGTCTCCAGCAAAGGGGAAAGATTAAAGAGGCTGAGCCTACAGGAGCAGAAATAGTTGTATTGGTCAATGAGACGGACAGAATTGAGGAGATTGGAAAACCATTTGACGTTCGCCATGTAAGTTTTCTTTCTCTGTCCTATTGTTTCCTGGTTGTGTAAGCATGCATTGATCTTCTTTCTTTTGATTCTTTAGGCTTTGCATGTAGAATGTGACGATTTAGCCGTTCTACCATTAGAATGGGTGGATGCCTTAAAAGTTAGTCACAGTCTTGATCTCTCCTCTCCTGTCTCCGGTCTCTTGCTCTTCTTTCTTCAGCAGTCAAAAGCACGCGCAACATGACGTCCTGACGTTCCTATCCTCTGGGTCTCGATTATTAGGCCCAGGGTTCTACCTCTGCCGAGATTCTTCAGTTAGCGGTCTCAAAGTCAAAGTCACATATGCTTCGTCAGAATTCGATTAATCTGCCAATTCCCATCCGACCCAAATCTCCCCCTTCTCCCCCTCTTTCCCCTCTCCCACCTCTTCCCCATCAACCTGCTTCTCCATCTGCACGGCATTCCCGATCAAGTTCTTTCATTCCTGCGCGCTCTTGGATCCCCTTGTCAGGTGATAAAACAGAGAACATAAGATCAAAATTGGCGAAGCGATTGACCAAGTCAAATTCTCTACTCTTTGGAAGCTCTCTTCTTGGAGGCCGCAAGGACAGCTCGGCTCACCTAAAGTCTCCGCCAGAAACTGCGCCGGACACATCGATTCTGCCTACATCTTCAGACGTTGCTCCTATAAAGATAACCTCTCCTATCGTTGTATCGCGCAAATCGTGTGTGATCCTGCCTTCCTCTCTTATCTCCTCGCCGTCATTATCGTTTGCGCCACTTTCACCGTCTCCTCAGCCTTCTGTAAAATGCCCCTCGCCTCATATAGGGACGCCTAGTGTGCCTTTGATGAGCCCTCGGCTTTCGCTTGATTTCGACATCGGTTCTTTTCAGGTTTCCTTACCATCATCCAGTTTAGAACATTCGACCGAGGGGTCTGTTCCAGAAGATACAGAAGTCCCATCAAGTCCTCTGGACGAATCAAGCGACAGATCGACGTCTTTCATGACTTTCCGCCATCAGAGACCATCCTCCTTGTCGTTGTCCTCCTCTATATTCGATTCATCCTCCTCAGAATCATCGCCTCCATCAGTACACTTATCGACTCCAGGTCCGACTCATCTAACCACGGCGAGTCCCTCTGTCCAGACATCCACTCCATCGATTACTTACCGAGCAGATACATCAGATTGGCCTCAGCCTGAATTTAACAATGTGAGAGGACTAGCGAAGTCATCTTTGCTAGGACCTGACTCTGGATTAGGTTGGGAAGAACGATGGAATCAGGGTAGAAGAGGAGGAAAACGAGCCAACGTCGAAGTCCACGAGGAGCGTGATATCAGTGTCGTCGAAGAAAGACACATTGTAGACCCTTGTTTACCGCGAGAGCAGAACGAAACCTGTCGTTTGGAACAAGGCGATTTCTTCATGTTGGGAAGAAATCTGAGCGAAAGTCAAGGACTCAACCAAGGTGATCGTTCAGATGATCCTATGATCATTCAATCAGACCGATCTTCCTCTTTGACACTTGGTCAATCCAAGTACAAGCGGTCGTCTACCCAGACGTCTTTCTCTCGACACTCTTCTTCCTATTCGATCAGCTCGGCTGATTCATCTCAGGAAGCTGTGATCTCTAAGGCAGTCTTCGTCAAGAACACATTTTTGGTCTCGGACGTGACCGTATCAAAGTCGTCGAACGTTTGATTCAGGAAGCTTCTCACCAACTCTTCATCTTATACATATATGTTCTCCGCCCTTCTTCTTGTCTTCGCATCTTTCTCGACTTCGTCTCATCAGATACCTATGATTCCCCACATCTGCATATCAGCTCAATCTTGTTCGATCGTACTTGACTGTTCCCTTCGAGTCAAACGGTAGCATGTCTTCATCTCTCTCTTGCATCATCTTTGGGTATATACCACAACCATCCTCTTCAGTCTAGACTCTAAAATTCTTGAATTACATACATCATAACATCTTTTACCCCACCTATATAGTATAGCAAGTACATTCTTTTCCTCTTTTCTCACACACACGAGAACAATCGAAGGCAATTACAACAAAGAGACGAATAACGGCGATACAACACAGAATATAAATGGTGGACATGAACGGGATAAGGAGGAGAAGGAGAGAAGAAGATGTATATCGAAATATGAGTTTAGATTCGCTGTGATTCGGGCATGCCTAAGTATGAATTTCTGACTCCTCCTGTGTCAATCACGATCTTCTCTAAAACGAGCGCGGGCTCGATCCCCCAGACTATATATGAGCAGGAGTAACAGATTCGATTAAGCCTGATATTAATTGAACAATACCTTGAGTGAGAGTAAGCAAAAAAGACCAGGACGTACTAGATAGGGTATGAGCTCCGGCAGAGCTTATAGTATGATTTGAGGATGAAATCCGAACCATCATTTTGGCAACCTACCCATTGCATGAAGGCAGATATTCTGAAGAATCAGTAAACTAAGCCTTTGGATGAGACAAACTAGGAATCACGAGAAACAATGAGACATACGTTGGACCAGTCCGGAGGATCAGCACCATCCGTCGATCCGTAAGGAATGGGCTGAATGACTTGAGCCGAATCGTCGTCGACCTGAACTGCATACTTGATAGGCCTGTTAGGCAGGAAGTTGTATGACATTCCCATGTATAGATTGACTGTCACATTTCCAGATGATTGATTGTTGAAGTTGTAAAAATCGTATCTTTGTGATGCGACGAAAGAGACAGTAGGAGTAAGAACCACGGGATTCTTCTAGATGTATAATTGTGATGCTGTACATACTCGACTCTTGGACCTTCACCGGCAGTGAAGTTCGATGAAGTTACAGGGAACATAGTAACTCCACCGGAAGGTGCACGGGAGCTGTATCCTGGAATGATCTCCCACGATGTTCCGTTAACCGAAGTGTTTCGAGACATGTGAGCAGCCTCTATCGAGATGCCCCCATCTGCTTCCACAAATCCAGTGAAATCACTTTTAACATCTTCTTTGATAACAGTAGCATAGATAGTGAAAGTCTGCGCAATACCGGCTGGCAGGAAACTAGGGTCGCTTGTGGTGGAGTTGATTGACAACTGATTGATTATGAGGCGCATTCTTGTCAGTGAAATATCCTAATTGAAACCAGTATTCAGAAGAACTTACAGCTATGATACTGGATCCCTCAGGGACTTGGCTCCAGTCTGGAACAGTCAACTCGATTCTCTGCTGCCAAGTTGATTCATCACTGGCGAGAACCGAGCCACCTATCGCAGACAGTGCAACAAATGTCGCATTCGGAGCGACAACAAAAGTAAAGTTGGTTATTCCAGAACCCTGCCCAACTTCGAAGTATCGAGATTTGGGCCCATATTGTGTGAGAGTTGGAAGCGTGGGAGGTGGGCAGTTATATCCAAGCGCGCATTCTAACGGAGAGATTAGATTATTATTTCGGATGATTGCTGGGTGATTTCGTGGTGGATGTATCGGACTCACGATTAGAATTATCTCCAGGCCAAGCGCCTTTAGACCCCTATATGATAGAGAAGGAAGAAGAACGTATTATCAGCGGATATTGGCGTTAAACAAAAGTTGATATTGAGGAAACACTTTCCTCAACAGTAAGTCTCATTGCTCCTGGTAAAGCAGTCTCAGATCCTTGAACCCAAGTGATAGTAGGAATCGAGTTGATCATCGGCTGCTGCCAGTAGTAGGAGCCCAGATGAGGTTGATCCTGTTCAACAAGGATATCGTGAGAATAGTCAGGACGACAGGACGACAGGAGCTTGATAAATCTAGAAGATGCCTCAAATACTCACCATCATGTGATCCCATTTTCTATTCGAGATCGAATGGTATTCCTTTAAAAAATGCAGAGTGTCTAAGACCAGATATTTACATGTGGACGACACGGTAGAAGTAACTCACTCTAGTGATTTCTGCGTCCTCACGGAACAAACCGAGTACCTCTTGAGCCCTAGTGTTAGTGGACATATGGGCTTGAGTGGCGCGCAGATAATTTTGTCCCGCTCGGATATTCCTAAAGAAGCAATGAAAAGGTCACGGCGATGTTGATAAATTGTACGCTTCATTTTTCACAACTGGATTGGACGATTAAATTGACGCACAGAAGAGTGACTGTATAAATCGCTCGGCATGGGTGGAGAACGAGTTGGAAGAAGGAAGGTTTTCTCTCGTCGGCCAACCCATTATAAATTCTCCATGCGTCGTCAGTAACGTTTTTCCACTCTTCAATAACCCTTTCAGCCCTGTTGTTGATTAAGGATATATATCACTAGATATTCAACATAAATCGGCACGGTTTATAGTAAGGAATGACTAACTCTCGATAATCTATTTGTTTAGATAAGATAGGTTTGATGTTAGTGACCTACTGACAAGGACATAAGACGAGCGCATCAACCACGTGTACAAGAAGACCTACCAGTCAGCGAATATGTATCAGGCTCCGTCAACTCCGGCTTCTGCCTAGACACATAGAGTGTATACCTTGAGATAACGCTGGCAGTTGCAACTGCCACATCTTCACCAAACTCCCTAGTGGCCCAGAGTTCAACATATTCATCGAGGTTGTCTTTATTCCATCGAGTAACGTCGTAAGAGTAATCGAACCAGAAACTCATTGGAATCTATTGGGGAATCGTAATGGATGGCTTCAGGCCATGAGAATTTGCGGAGAAAGAAAGTGATTAACGCGAGAGTTGACAAACCTCCATCGGTTTCAAGTCTCCGACATTGACAATCCATATTTTATCTGCTCCATGAGATATTGTTAGATGTAGCTGTTCCCAAATCTTCTCAATGAAACACCATCAGATTAGGACATAGAATCAAATGTATGTTGAGGAGAACTAACCTTGGGTATGGAGTTGGTATTGATCCACTTGTAGTTTCTGGGATCATCGATCACCATATCGAAATGATAGTATAATCCCGACCCTCCAGACCTCTTTCTTTCATCGGCGGTAGGAAGCTACCATAACCAATTGTGAAGATTAGCAATGATCAGCGATAAATCTTGATCAACAGATCAGAAGACATTAGATTGGTCTTACTCTTCGGACATTCCCAAAATTATCATCAGTCCAAAGTAGAGTAATCTCTTCAGGAGCCTGAAGACCTTGCTCCCAGTATGACTGGACCTCCTTGAACAAGCACCATACTCTGTAGTCTCAGAAAAAAACAGGTATGGGACGACGATAAATTTTAGCAACCATGTATCGCAAAGTAAGATGATGATAGAAGAACCTTACTGAGGAATATCTTGACTTGTCTTTCCCGTAGTATTGGTCAATATACGTTGTTGATTGGCAACGATATTCTCAACTAAAGGGATGTTGGCTCCAGGAAGAGGAAGATCTCCATTCCCTCGCATCCCTGTATACAAAACGCACAGTTCGTTAACATTGACCATTTATTGTTGATGTTTAGTTAAGCGTAGTGAACTCACCGACAGTATACAAAGTCTCGTAGTTTTTGGATCGTTCGACGCCCTCTGTCCAGAAGTTCTAATTGTCATATATAAACAAAGGTTTCGCTTCAGTATACGTCAACACATGGTTTGCAACTGCCACGCCTGAAAAGGTAATCTACATCAAGAAAGTCTTTGTTCGAGGTATAATTCCAATCCCCCTTTCCGAAATTGGTCCATTCCGGCGTGTTTCTAGCCATCGGCTCCTGATGACTTGTTCCATACTGAACATTCCCAACACACAATCGACGGATAAGTATAGATCAATGCGAGACGGTCAATCTGATAGTGGAATTAATTACGATGACTCCGTATTCATCAGCCAGATGTTGGTTTAAGGGATCGTCCTATGAAATGAAACATGAAGACAGATTCATGAGAAAGTTTGAAACAGAGCATGAGAGGTTATAGAATACGTGGGTTTGTCTTACAAGAGCGAACATAGCACTCCACATCGCAGGCCAGAACATGTTTCCCTTTAGCCGAAGGATTAGCTCATAAATACTTTCGTAGAACTTTCCGCGTCAGATGTAGCGAATGCGAAGATCAAACATTGTTAGTGATTTGAACGCCTAGCGTTCTCGACAAAAGATGCGCGCTTACTTCGTGCTTAAAGACGGCAGTATCATTTGTACCGTAGTATTTCTTAGCCCAATTGGTTAGCGCAGGTTGCTCATCATTCAAAAAGAACCCTGAAAGGGTGGTCATTCGAACAGGTGTCAAGTAAGAACCATCCTCTCAAACTATACAAGTCCACACGAAGAATGAGTTAGGATGTATGTACCTCGATATTTGACACTAGGTTCACCATGGCCATAACCATCTGCTGAGGAAAAGTGAACCTCATTCTGAAAAGAAGTAGCGACATCCGCCCACCAGTTCCAGGGAGAAACTCCCATTTGTTCGGATAAATCGTACAATCCAAAGATCGTCCCTCTTTTACTTGAGGTCGAAATGAAATGTGCAGGAAAGACAAAGGCTCTGTTAATACTCGACAAAGATTCTCAAAATCCGATATCCTTCCGAACTAACTCGTTTCCAACAATGACCAGCGCTTGGTCGACCCCATCCATTGGCGAATCCACCACCACCATCTTGAAAGCTTCCCAAACACCTTCTATATCTGACACGTTGACTTTTCCATTATTGACCAAGGTCTTAATCAAGCTAGATTGCTCCAAGCTACCTATGATGATTGCCCGACTGTACTCGGATGAGTTAGTCTCTTGTGAGAAACCATCTTTGATGACCTGCGGCGTTTGTCCGGTGACTTTGAATAGGTCTGTTGCGAACGTGCTGGAAGCTCGATGAATACCGATATAATCATCAGATGAGATGAGAAGGGGCGTTCTCTGAGAAGAGGTAATGAGCGGAAAGGAGCCCGAACTGGGTCCAAAGGCGATCACTTGCTTCTGACCAATCGAGACAGCAAGTTGTCTGAAAAGAGTTATAGTGAGCAGTAATTGGAGTACTGCTGATTGCAACATGTTGTATCGTCCGTCGTCGCAAGATTGTATCTATCGATGAAGAACGAACAGAATTCCGTGGAACAGTATTGCTATCTTTTTAGATCTTTCTGCATCCTATCAACTTCAGCAATGGTGATGTACATCATAAAAGCTCGAAGTTTGAGATGAGGTTCTCTATCGGAGGGTTAATTCTGCCGGGGCATATGCTTTGCAAAGGTCACCAGTCAAAAGATCGCACGAAATGGGTCTAAAACTCGTCGACACAAAGCCAAGTAAGGAGGCAATAAGAGATTCAAGTTTCGTGAGCTGCCAAAAAGGCTGAACGATGGTAATCACAATGGGGTGTATGATCAGTGTACTTCTCGGAGGAGGTCAGGAGAGTCTGCTCGGATATTCGGACCGACGAAGCGGATGAACGATTTCTCCGAAAAAACCCCTAGGCTGATGGAGAAAAGACATTGTGAAGATCATCTACAATCAAGTATACAATTTATAGAGGATACGAGCGTGGATGAGTTGATAGTTCGGACATCTGTCTTGAGATTCGAGATAATGTAGATGGGAACCGGACGGTTATATCTTGTGGCCATGAGAACAGCGACTAGATAAGTTTATCACATCATACGCGTCGCAACCAGATATACGACAAAATAAGAAATAATCATCCACACAGACCAGGCTTAGGCAAGCAGTGTTTGGACTCGAAACGGAAACTTGAGAGAGCAATAAAGAGAACTCGTCCTGAGGGTCCATCATACCAGAACGACCATCACTCATTCTGACCAAGAGAATTATCCGCGCCAATCTTGATCGCCTTGATGGATTCTAGTAAACACTTGCCCATTCCCTCCTGGCCTTCTCCGGGAGTTAATACCACAAGCCCTTTACCACCCTGCCCTACAGGATCTGTCCATTCGGACTTTGGTTGTCCGTTTTCTACATTCTCCGCGGCAGTCGCCGGGTCATCACTCGAGGCAGAGTCGAATATTGACCGGTGTGCTAAAATATACGCTGGATAAACGATTTGATCAAAGCTGAAGACGCCATATACAAATCAAATGTACATGACACACACATGGAGAGAGAGTCAATCAGAAATGTTCAGGGATTGGGAAAAGAAGAGAAATATGGAAGCAAGAACGCAACTAGTTTGGGGGGTCTTGCCAGACTTCTCCGGCTGCGGCAGTGGATTGGGCTCAATGACGGCCATTGAGGTCAGTTTTCTAGTCTATATAAATATGCTATGCTCCAAATCTGAGCGAGCTTATAGTTGAAGGACATACATTGGGTCACATAGGTACTTCGAGCTTCTCGTCTGGCTTTTAAGGTAGCGTAAGGCACTCGAAGGAATATTCGCACATCTAGGTTCGAGAGTACATCCTTATTATGAAGCGCAAAAGGACAAGATACAATCAGACGAATCTGAAAAGATTGAAGAAAGAAGATGAATCTCGTGAAGACATACCTCATCCCAATAGACAACAAACCCATCCAGGATCCCCCATCTGATTTCTACTCCCTCCTTTCTCGATTTTTCCTCGATTTCATCAATCAGACCTTTTACTTGAGTTTCTATATCCGCTCCGACGGATACACCTTCGAGCGTGTTCAAATGATCATGGGTCTGATGGTCGTCCGGAAGCTGGCCTGTCTGCTTGAAATATGTCAACGACGAGCGAAGGAGAGGCCAGTCGATTGCCGTGGCTGGTGAGTCCCAATCCTGGATGTCTGGGTAGAGTGGAGAGTATGGAATTAGATGTTGCGCCTGCAAATTATATCATTTCCAGAGAGTTTGGTAAGCAATGAATAAATATTAGGTTGAATGATTATGAGTTGAACGAAACTGGAGCAAAGTCGTCTAGATGAATAATGGTTGAGTTTTTGATCAGCCGATGCAGGTGTTTAGCCAGCGTTGTCTTCCCAGAGTTACTTGCTCCTCTATGTTTGATCAGAAGTGAAAGAAGTCGGATGCGAAGAAAGGATTGGTCAGAAGGAGTGTGTACCCTCGAAAGACATTCGAATCACTTACCCAACTCCAATCAGTAACACCCTCTTCTTGAGAGGAATATCGGCCGGGATGCTCATAAGAATCTAGATGAGGCTGTTCTGTATATGTGATTATCTGGACTTTGAAGACGTGAGCAACAAAGCGATCTAAGGATAGCTAGCGGATAGAGCGATAGTAGACAAATACGGACAAGATCAGAGATGTTGCCATTGAAAAAACAAGCGGAGACAAGCGAAGGAAAGGCGTGCATTACGTAAGACGATTTGATTCGCGTACATACCTCGCTTGCATCATTTTCAGCCGTTCTATCTTTTCTCCTCTCCTCCATCACTAACATCAACATGTCCGTTCCTCAATCGGTATCGAAACCTACAGGACCTCCATCAGATTCGGAAGCTGTTGAATCTGATTCCGGCTCCGATGTCTCATCATCAATCGATTCTCAAGAGGAAGAAGATCGATTGGCCAAGGAGGAGTGGGACAGACTCGTATCTCAGACGCAGCTAGTTATAGGTCTGGCCGTGCCCATCATGGCCGCTTACTGGGGTCGGAGAGCAGGTTTCAAGAGTAAGTATCCGTTTCTTGTTCTGTCACTCTTCAATGATCATCAACAGATTCAAGTTGGTCGAGATGAAAGGAGATATGTCGCTGGGACTTGAAGATTATAGTTATTTTTGAAACGTATTCTCTCCAATTGAGGGGCAGTAATTGACGGAAAAAAACATGGAATTTCTACATCAAATTCTACAAACATCGTTGGAAAGAAGAGGGTACCCCTCGTCCCATTCAGAGACTAGGATTGGGATCAAGATGCACTTCATTTTCCATCTTTGTCGAGAGGATTAGAGGGAAACCACGCGAACGCATCTTAGCTTTATGCTCTTCACGATTTTTCAATATTGCGTCATACGCTCCCTCATAAATCCTTTCTAGAATCTCGACACATGATTTCAGAACTTATCACTCACTCTTCAACTCCTTTCGTCTACAGTCTTCCATCGATATCTAGCCCTCGGATTCACAAAATCGTTTTGGATTGGCTGGACAGGTTTACTAAGAAGATGATATGGAAAATATTGTATAATTCGGTCTTTTATCCCTTCTGTTTTATTTTCGTTCAGTCGATACCTCACACGATTGTTCGCTTGTTGTACTCGTGCCAAAAGAAACAAACATATTGTGTTCTGTATTCTTTTCAAAATCATGCATATCTCAGACTAAGCGATGACGAAGAGAACGAGAGGTGAACCATCGAAGGAAAAGAAAGAGAAAAAAGAAGATGGATAGGGTATGAAACTGTGGCGCGACACCAAGAAGAAGCTAAATCTAGATGATGAAGAGACGATCGAGGAGAGGATAACGGGGGGGGGGGGGGGGG
>MVAH01000243.1:0-20837 GCA_014825575.1 Phaffia australis
GGTATCGACTTCTTCTTTTTTTTTTTCCTTGATAAGGGGAAAAAACACGACAATAATGGGGAGATGATACGAAAGACGACGACGACTAGCCGATAAAAACAGATAAAACCCGAAAGAGAAAAGGTCGAGGGAAGAAAAAGAACGAAAGAAGAAGGCGGAGAAGAAAGGTATCAAGAGAATCTAAAAGAGAACCAAGTGCAGAGAAGAGAGCGCGGAGATAAGAAACAGCGCGAAAAGAGACGGCACGGACATAAAGGAGCGATTGATACCGAGAAGTAGGGGGAAAACAACGAATTGGAGTTGGAGTTTGAATTTGGATTTAAATTTAATGATGAGGTTGACTCGGAGTCAAGACAAGAGGAAGAGAGGGAAACGAATAGAGAGATAGAAAAGGATGAAGAACATGAGGCAAGGCAAGACACGTCAAGTGATACGGAATACAGATATGGCTTCTGGAGAGGGATACTTTAAGAAACTGTATAACAGGACAAGATAGCGTAGGAATATGAATGTGTTTGGATCAAGTGAGGAGAAAGAAAACAAGTCACACACACATACACACATACAGATACAGATACGTACATACACACGCGCGTACAGAAGAATACAACCCAAGAAAGAGACGAGCCGAGCATAACACCTAAATCCTCAAGAGAGACAGACAAAGCAGACATCGAAGTGAAAGAGAGAGTACGAAATAGAAAGAATAGGGGAAAAGAAAAGACGGAAGGCAGTGCCGATTACTTTGTCAACGCAGGAGACGAGATCGAAGGTCTCCTAGCCGGTAGCCCGGGGAACAACCCCTGAAACATTCTCGGACTGGTCAAGAACGGATCTGGTGTTCTTCCACTTCCGATCGTCATGGATGGCAGGCCGGAAGAAGGACTAGGACTGATTGTCAGAGAGGACGAGGAGGTGAGACTCTGAATGGAAGGTAGACGAGGGTGATCACCTGCGGAAAAGGTAGCTCGTCTAGGGGCGTGAGAGTTTCCAATGAGGTTGTTGTTGTTGTTGTTGTTGTTCGTCGTCGACGATGTTGCCGCGGTCGTCATCTTTGGTGATAGCGCTGGTTTCGTCGGTGCTACCCCCGCCGATAAGGATGCAGACGACGAGGACGAGGATGAGGACGACAGGAACGGAGGAACTTTAGAATTAAAGCCATTGAGAGATTTCACTCCTCTCGCCGCCGACGCTGACGACGAGACCAATCCCGATCCCACCGCCGTTGTCGAAGAGGAAACGTCCGACTGTGATTTCCGAGAGCTGGAAATGAAAGCGAGGCCGCTATCGAATCCCCACACTTGGTAGTTCTCTTTCCAGAGTGCTGCCAGTCGTTCGTCAGAAGCAAGGATTTGGGACCTCCATTTTGAGGCGATCTGTTTCAGTGGTCGGAACGAAGCAAGGGGGTCGAAGGGACAACATCAGGTCAGTCCAACTAAGATCGGGTTCAATATCGAAGGAAGAGGATTGACTCACGTATAGCGGAAAGAAACCTGTTGGTTTTGAAAGAGGTCACAGAGAGAGAGAGGGAGAGAGAAAGAACACGGTCAACAAACCCTTCACATGGGCAAATTCATCAGATTCAGAAAGAGAAAGATAGATAAGACAAACAAGAAGGATTCCGTCGTCCTTTCTCGCCCACGGCTTCCAAAAGAAAGACAATGTTCTCAATCGCCTGTGCTTGTCTTCTCGAGAGGTGTTCTTCTTTTGGGGTGTCTATCCCAGACGACGATTTCTTGACGGCCTGTAGATGGAAAAACATGGCGACCTATCAGGGAGAAAAAAAGAAGAAAGAGAACCGTGTCCGAGAAATGATTTAGTGATGTACCAGAAAAGAGGATTTTTGAAGTCAAAAGACAAAAACAAAGCAAGAAGAACTCACCTCGGCTGCCATGTGGATGCCTGCAAAGAGATGACCTGTACCTCCTCCGTTCTCATCCTGTCCACCCTCCTCAGTAGCCCAGGTGCCGTCTCTAATCTTTTTACCGGCTGCCTCGAGGTTCGCCTTGTTGAACTGTAAGCCTGAGGGTAAACTGTGGGCCCAGGCGGCGAGGGAAGCTTCCTGGTCCTGGATCGAACTCGAGCTGGCCGGGCTGAGAGGGGTGGACACCGTTTTCTGAAAGATCTCTGCCACTCTGGCGAGATAGCCTAGCTCAGAGATCGACGTTCCTTCGGGGTCTCCTCCTCTGAGACCTACTCTGGGGGAGTGAGGCTCGATCCCAAGGTCGAACGACGCGTCATCGATCGGGAGCGCCAACGAACAGGCCTCCTCTGTGAACCTTCCGGCCGGCCTAACGGTCCATACTTGAGCGTCCAAGAAACAGGTGAGAGTGTAAGAAAACCAGAAGATCCTCGACCGAATCTCCCTTCTGGTGATCGCCCGTCTGGACAGATTCGATGAGGATTGGTCAGAGAGAACCCTATCCGGGTTGGTCAACCTGGTGATGTATGGAATCAAAATGTCTAGGTGATTCAAAAGAGAGGGTTGTTTTGTGAGCAACCCGGTTGGAACGGTACAGGGATCAGAACCAAGGATCAAGAGAAAGAAAAACCCCTGTAAGACGAACCCATATAGAACACCATGGACTTTCCCCTACGCATGAGGCTCTCGTACACGACCATGAGCGCCAATCCCTGTGCAAGCTCTTCCTCTCTGCCTTCTGCGTCCCAAGCGGATGGATCGTTGGTATTGAAGAACATATCGATCTCCTTGGCAAAAACGTCTCCTCTACTCGATCGCTCTCTCGGTTCCGATCCCGTTCCGCCAGCCTGTCTGGAGCGGAAGAAGGCATGTGAAGAAAACCTGGCGGCGAAGGCGTAGATGGCGAGGGTGAGGACCGGGTGTAGGCTATCGTTGTAAGCCGCGTGTTCGAATGAGGGTCGATGAAAGATTGAGCAGATCGGTTCACCGAACGTCTGGAAGAACGTCTGGATGAGGGACCGCCTGAGGAAGGCGGGGACGGCCGTCAGAATCGACGGTTGCGGCGATGAATGGATCGGGATCAAGGCGGACCGAACAGAAGGAACGGCTTTGATGGATTGTTGCTTCTTCTTGTTCGTGGTCGTGGTCGTGGTCGTAGTTGTAGTGGTCGTGAGTGAGCCGTCAGAGAGGTTAGGAGTGGCAAGATATGGTGGTCTGCCCATCAGTGGGACATTCTTCAGATTGTTGCTACTGCTGCCAGCGGCGATATCAGGCCCACTAGCGGCAGGTCTGGAGTAAAAGCCTTCTCCTAGTAGACTGATTCCCATCGAGAGCGGACTGGGCTTGACGAGGGGGGGGGATGGACCGAGTGATTGTTCGACCGGAGCGACTGTGACGACGATTTTCGAACGCTTAGCGTTGTTTTGTTTTGAGCTGGTCGGTGCTGATGTACAGGTCGAAGGGAAGGAGACCGAATTTGGGGCAAGGGGATCTGGAGAGTGTCGACCGCTGGAACTTGTGACCGAGACGGCCGAGCCTGACCTCGGTCTGTTTGCTCTTGGCGCGGGTACAGGTTGACCGGAGGATGATAGGTAGATACATTCTCTGCCGGAGAATTCGCAATTTGAACACGGGAGTTCACCAGAGCACCGTCTTTTGTTCTGTGGAGGCGATGTGGGAATGTAAGAGCGGAGGAAGGTGAGTAAATTGAGATGTAGGAGCACCGCTGGATAGGGAATCAATGTGGAACTTACCTTGTGGCAAGCGCCTATCGGTTCGAAGGGAGGTTTCCAAGAGAGGGAGAGGAGGAAACATAAGAAAGGGAAGAGACACACACAAGAGAAGGAAACAAGAGGGTTTCGTGAGTACGGAAAAGAGCCGAGGGGGTTGAGAGATGAAGAAATGGTGGCAAGAAAGACCAAAGAGAGAGAGAGAGAGGAGCTCACTGGATGAGAACGCGAGGACGGCAACACACGGCCAAGGACATAAGCACGGAGAAAGAAAAAAAAAAAGGAAGAGATTGAGTGTCCAAAAGTGCGGCCGATCGATGGACAGAGAAGCTTACCTGCAAGCTTTTGCCAAGCGCTGTCGGAGGGAACAGAACGAAAGGATGAGGAGAAAGGTGATGGAGAACAAACCGGGATGTCAGCCAACAAGGTCTAGTAGAGGTTCTGAAGAGAATTTTCCGAGAGATAGGTAAGAACGCGAAGAAGGAGAGAACACAGACCTTCCGTTTCTTTCCCTTCGTCGTCAACTCCTCCGGCTCGCCCGGTTCTTCCAGCAACACCTTTGGCACCGAGTCAACGACGGACCCACTCTGACCGGCCTCTACCGGGCTTGACTTTGATCTTGATCCAACGGGCGAACAGTGTCTGATCAGGATCGTGAGCTCTGGTGCGGATGCAGATGGAGTCGTGGTCCCGGTCGGAGGTGTCGACTGAGTGGCCATCACTGTGGATGTGTGAGCTGTAGAGATGTGGGCTGAAGAAGGTGTCTCGATCGCTGGTACCATCGCGCCAAGGGCAGAAGCGGTTGAAAGCATTGGACGTGACGGCGGCGGTCCCTGCCGGACCGCCGACCCGGTTAACGCCGAAGGGGGCGAAGATCCATCGGCTGATGAGCCGGACGACCGGTCGGACGCGCTCGATAGCTCCTCTGCCGCTGACAGCAAGACGTCCAGGGCCGACAGGTGATCGGTCGATGTAGTGATCGTCGTGGTGGTGGTGGTGGTGGTGGTAAGAGAGGTAGCATTGGTTAACTCGGGGTGAGCGACCAGATTGACAAGAGTCGCTGCTGCTGACGACGACGACGATGATGGTGGTAGTAGTAGTGGTGGTGGTGGTGGTGGTGATGATGATGATGATGATGATGACCTGGCAGAATGGGTCTTGCGTTCTATCCGGTCTGGATGCCCTGGTCTCGTTAACGGTGTGATCGTTCCTGGGGATGACAATCCGGAGGATGATGGCGGGGCAGATGGAGAAGAGCACGGGGACCCGGTGGTCGATTGAAACACGGACGACGAGGTCTGTGCGGGTGGAAGAACATAAATCGGACTAGCCGCCGGGTTAGTGATGTTAACCAGGGGTTCTATCGAGGCCAACCCAGAAGACACCGGTTGGACCGATAGATTCATCTCCATGTGTTGGGACTGATAGAAAGTAAGTTAGTGAGTGGATGAGAGTATGAGTAGAGCGAAAGTGTAGATGAGTGAGTGGGTGAGAACGGGAGTGATTGTAAGGACGATACGACGGTACAAGACTAGAGAGAACAGCAGCATTCAGAGAACCACCAACCCAACGGACGAAGGCAAATCGACTGGACGGGAGATAAAGATCATAAAAGGAAAGTGGAGAGAAAAGAGAGAAAAAAGAGAAAGAAAAAAAAAAAGAATAATAATAATAATAATAAATCTTGTCAACAGCCGCCGGCGTCAGAGCACGAGAGAAGAGAACGCCTTCCTTTCTGCTCGATCCCGTGAACGTGAGCGGGCAGGGCAGGGCGAGATGGGAAAAGTGTACATCCGCCGGGTACAAAGAGCGCACAACCGCCAGGCACCATCCGCATCCCACGCCCACAGGCCAAGGTACCTAGCCGGCCAGAGCCGGTGGGTGTGGTTGGCGCGAGAGCGTTCATCTGATGATCATGTGGTCAAAGCCCGATGAAGCCCGAGGAAATAAGAGAGCTCGCTTAGGTAAGCTACGTTATCCGCCGTGGTAGCTGAATATTTGATAACCAAGTAAGTAATCTGCCACCCTGTAGTTTTACCTCACCCGAGTCTGCGCCTGGCTGGACGGTGTGATCGCGTTCTTTTACTCGGGTCCCTTGCCGCTCGCTCTGCTGGCTGGATACAGATGCTCGTGTGTCCATTGAAATGACGTATCAGCTTTGTGCTTTATCCCGGGTCTGTCCGTGATTATCGACTAATCCGTGCTCGTCGAGATCCGAGTAATAGACAAGGGGGGAGGGTTTAAACTTTAATGTACCTGTCCTGTCGTCATTTACTCAAGTTCATTCGATCTGGTGTATACTGCATAGTGTTGATACATGGATAGCACTACTACTGCTGCTACTACTGCTTGATGGGCCCCCGTGTAACGCACACATGCACGCACGCACATAGACATCAGACATGCAGCACACGCACAAACAAGCACACACAAACGCGCGCACGCACACCATGCTTTATAGCTTGGAAGAATCCACATTGAGCAAGAGTCCTCCGAAGAACCGGATGTTGTTCACGAACGCTACCGCTTTCTACAAGGGTCGTTGCCGATATCGTTATCGTCTGTCAGTCACAGCCAGCAAGTAATATGGAAGGAAAGAGAGAGAGAGAGAGAGAGAAGAAAAAAAAATAGAACGTACGAGTGCTTCGTTCACGGAGTGAATTCCAGAATAAGTATACCTACAGGAAAGAAGGTACAAAGTAAAGGGAAAGAAAGATAAGCGACCATAGTACACAGGTACCAACAGATAAGATAAAGATCCAGTGGAAATGGAAATCTATTAATCAAGAGGAAAAGACTTGCATATCTCCGTCGGTGACATGGTTGTATCGGTAGATCTGGTCGGTCAAGTTCCCTACAGATTTCAAAATAAACAGTTCAGTTCAATCGTCCAGATCCACACCGAATCAACAAAATAAGAAAACGAAGACGAACAGTAGTACTTGGTGCTGTTTGTTTTCGTTTGTTTGAAAACAAACGCAAAGCACAGAGAGAAAAATCAGAAAACCTCTGTCTTGAATCGACAATCCCACACACCTACCCCCACACATACAAAGAAAGGCTTACTCGGTGTTTCCCGTCATGATCGATGGAGAAGTAATAATGTCATCGTTTTCGCCATCGTCATCAGACTCCTTGAGTCGGGAGGCGTACGCTCCTTTGATCGTTCCAGCAAGAACGTTCCATCCGTTTGTCGACTTTGTTGTCGGCGTCAATGGAGAGGGTTCCAACCTAAGGTAATTAAAGAGAGTATTCGATCAACCAAATCATTTTCACTCGCTCGTCCCCATGTAGTCCCCTCGAGGGGAGAACAAGAGAAATAGTGAGAAAAGATCCCTTAAACTCACCACTTGTCGAAAGCCTCAGTCAACTCAACGTGTCCGATTCCGGGGTCGGTCAACACATCCGTTCCGAACGAGGTCAGCGTAAGGTTCAACTCCTTTGCCTTCTCCTCCACAGTCCGGGTGATCCTCTCCTTCAGCTCGGCAGTCGATGAGGCGACGTTGATTCGATGGTTGATCACCGCGAACGCTGTCTCTGGCAAGGCGTTCACCTTGATCCCTCCCCCGATTATGTCAACCGCCTGGGTGGTCCGGACCAAACTTCGGTACTCCTTACGGCTGTCCAGGAAGGTTTCCAACAGCCCGAGTGCCTTGTCACTCTTGGCTGACGCCTCAATCAACTTGCGGAACACGGGAGACACCTCCGACGTGTGCTCGGCAGCGCACGTCAACGTAGAGTAGAACGGGTTCGACCGCGTCAGGTTCGCTTTGTGTGGGTTTGCCTCTAGCTGAGCGACCAAGAGCGAAAGAAGCCCGATTCCGGTATGATCAGGAGGGATCGAGCTGAGAGCAAGTTAAGCAAATTGAGATGTAGTTTGTCAATCTTTGTTCTTGCTTCTTTAAGGCTCCCCCCTCCCCCCCTTTGTCATCGCCCAAACTAGAGAAACTTACGAGTGACCACCAAGCGTCTTGACAGTCATCCTGACATCCCCATAGCCCTTCTCGGCCGTAGCGAGAGCCGCGATAGGCTTTCCGTATGCCTTAGTGTACCCACCACCTTCGTCGACCAAGAGACCGAATGGAGAATGTCCGAACTTGGGGGTATACGTGTCTTCGAGGTATTTCGCGATGTGAGCTGATGATAGTAGTTTTAAGCAATATAAACAGAAGAGTCAGGTCTACCAACGAACTAGACGAGAGGACTAAACCTGGCGGCCCTTACCTGCCCCTTTAAATCCAGAGACTTCCTCGTCCATCCCGAAAGCGAGCACGACCGTCCGCTTGGGGGTGTAGTCCTTGTTGAGTCTAAGAAGAGATTCAACCGCAGACTTTGATTTTCAAATCGTTCATTGTTTGCGCCCGTCGTACCCAGAGAGAGAAGGATTAGATGACTTGAGGACGATAAATGAGATGGGAAGGGAAAGAGAGGGAAGCGTACCATGATACCGATCGTACCGGACTTGTCGTCGATAGAACCTTTATCCAAGGAGGAAAGGAAAGAGGATGTTAGTACACTGATGATACAAAAATTGCCATCGGATTGACAACGTGTATGCATAAAGAAGAGAGACAAACCTCGACCCCAAATGTAAGTCCCGTCGTAGTGACCGGAGAAGGGAGGGTGAACCCAGGCATCATAAGTCGATTTCTCGACGGGGACGACATCCTGGTGACCCGTCAGAAGCAACGGCTTTAGAGAAGAGTCCGAGCCGGTCCATTCGAAAACGAGGCCGTACGTGTTCACCTTGTCCAGCTTGAGATGCTTATGGCTTTGTAGAGGAGATCGAACACATCCGTAAGCACAGCCATTCTGTTGATCAAGTCTCAGAATGAGTTATACGTACACTAAAGGATATGATTTCTCGAGGTCTGAGCGAAATAATTCAAAGTCTTATGGCCATCAACGACCTGTTCGACGGTGAGAGTAAGAGAAACAAACGGTTGATGTAAACTGACAATCATGGAACTTCTGGAACTTGAGCCATCGGTCATCTTTACCGACCTCGTCCATTCCATCGTAACTGTGTATGGCGAACGCCATCGAATTTTAAATCAGCCAGCAGAAAAAAATCACATGATGAATTGAATGAAAAAGAACAGAAGAAGAAAAAAACTAACCTTTCAGTCTCGACTCGGACAGCCCCACCGAGCCACTCGACAGCTTGCATCTTGAACGCATCAGACTTCCAGACCTTGTCCAATTCCTTGTAGAAGTCTGTGGTCGGCCATAGCGGTTCGGGCTGATAACAGAGTTCTCCGTTGGATTTGTTAGCAACGAATTCTCCCTCTCCACGGGCAGTCAGCCCGATAGTCTCATCCACGCCGAAGTAGTAGAACGCCTGAGTGAGCAAAAAGATAGGGAGGATCGCTTTTCGGATAGATTTGAACGCGGAAGAAGACTTGGCCGGCCTGGTGTCCGCAGGTAGAGGAAGGCTCTCCGGGTGGTAGGCAGGGTTCTTTTTGTCAAGACTCATTTTCTTTACTCTTCTCTGTAGTTAGATAGGATGGATGTAGGGATACAACAAGAGGATGGTAGGTGATGGATGGTAGATGATTGAGAGAACGAAACAGAGACGAAAGCGGCCTTATAAACCCTTCGGCCCTCCGCCGTGTCGGAGTTGGCCGAAGCAAGGGAGCGTATCAGCCGATTTTTCTTGTTCGGTCAGAGCCGATGATGTGAGACTAGTCTGTCCGAAACAGATAAACTATTCCTTCCAAGAGATAATCCACTGTTGATTTGCTTCATGTACTGAGATGTTCTGGTTCTTGATGTGTTGCGTTGCTTGCTTTAATTCATGACTACACAGGTGATATGTACATCCGTTCATCTAGCTAGACATATCTGTGATAGTATCGACCAGGAGCCGGGCAGGCTCCTCATCCGGAACGGGCTCTTCGAACTCGTAATCGTCTAGCTCATCAAGCGAATCATCAGGTCTGATAAAGGTTTTTTTAATCAGTTTATTTTTCAAAATAAAAAAGGAGAAGGAGGAAGATACAAGGAAAAGGTGGTCAACAACGGCGCACAGAAAGAGAGAGCGGACGCAAGGAAAAAAAGAATTTACCTCTTATGTTCTGTTGTCGCTGCCGCCGCCGTCTTAAGAGATTCTCCTGCGATGACGATCTCCATTGATCCCTCTTGCTTTGGCTTGTCTTTTGAACCAGGGTATGACACCCTCGGTCTTGGTGCTATTCTTACTCCTCTAGCCTTTCCCTCTTCATTCTCGTCCTCGCTTCTTTCCCTCGGCTTTCCCTCGGTTCTCTTCTTCTTCCTCGTTCGCGCAACTGTCTTCCTTACTCTGCCTCCCCCGTCTATGTCCTCATCCTCGTCCATATCTGTATCACTCTCCTCATAGTTCACAGTCGAGGCGCCGTTCGCTCGTCGGTTACTTGTTCTCCTCTTTAATTCTCCGATCGAACCACCTTCGAGCCCTAGCTCACTCCCACCTGGACCTCTGCCTCGGACGACTTGTATGCCGTTTTCTTCGACAAGGTCGCCTTCCAAAAACCCGGTCATCAGAACCCCGCCGACCGTCTCGCCTTCTTCGGCTGCGAATCTGGAGTTTCCGTACTCTCTTGATTCAGCCATCACGTCGAACGCATCTTTGAACCGATCAAGCCTGAGATCTTGCTGAATCAAGATGATTGTCAACTCTGGGATCAGTACAAAGTAGAGGAAATCAGACGCAGTCAGAGGAGACGCCGTTGCGGAGGTCACGATCGGTTCGCAGGGCAGGTGAGGTTCGACTGGACAGCTAGGTGGATCGATGAACAGTTCACTCAGGGTCTGGTGGAACAAGATTTGACCGATCTCTCCAAAGCTGGGAATGAAAGGAAAGAGCGGAAGAAAAGATAGATTGGATAAATAACTCTTCAGATCGACCTTCCGAGGCAAAACAAGAAACAGCCAAGATACTCACTATCCAGGCTGACACTTTTCGAACACTTCAAATTGTCCTCTCGCACTCCTGCTCTGTCCTTTTCCGAGATCTTTGACACGCTCCTTTGCGAAATCATAAAACAGGCTGTCCTCTTTTTCCTTCACGATCGTCCTCAGCCTGCGTACGATCGGCTCACTCTTTATTCGAGCGATATAATCCTCCCAATTAATCTGCATGGGCCATCTTTTTTTCTTTGCTAGAGGAATCAGCAACGACTCTGATCGGTGAAGCGCACAGGCGTTGATCGACTGGGCCATCGGTAGCTTTCGAGCATCAGGGTTCGCGACCGTAGGGCTCGGTCGAGAGACAGAGTGGAGGAACGACAGAACGGCTTCCAGCTTTGCGGATGGAGCGGAGGGCAATCGCTCGGAACAATACGGACACAGAGACTTGGGTTTGATCTTTTGCGGTCGTTTCTTTGCTTGAACTGTTGTTGATCCCATCTCGGAGACAATTGGTCAGAGACAGATTCTGAGAGTGATGACAAGGACGATATACTCACGACGTTGAGCGGCTTCGTCTCGTTCCATCGCTTTGGTCTGTAGAAAGATCCGTTCCTGCACTGTCAGTGATTCCTTCCCGTCTTGCCCGGTGTCATTTCTGCCGTGGGCATCTTCCTCGTTATCAACCGAGTTGACTTTCTTGATAGTCTTCCCGCTAGACTCGACTCCTCCGAGGGAAGTAGACGAGGATGATCTTGCCCCTGTTAACTTGGATATCGTAGCCATCAGACCGATAGGCGCCGTCTTGCTCTTGACCAGAGTCGACTTTCTATCTGTTTGCTTATCTTTCAAGTTGAGGGTCCGTTGGATCTTTCGAACCGGACTAGTCTTTTTCTTTCCCGATCCTTTTCTTTTCGGTGTTGCCTCGTTGTCTCTACGTGGGTCGACGTCAGAGTCAGTGTCTGTGCATGTACTTGAGCCATGATCGTTCTCTAGATCCGTCAGATCAGACAGATCCGAGTCCCCTCCGAAAGCTATCGATAGACCCGGGTTGAGATTCTGAGAGTTGACCGCCGCTGTTGGGGTTGAAGAGGAAGGTTGGTTTGACAGTGTTATAGGGAACGGAACGACCGGCTTGGTCCCTACTATGTTTGTTCTCGGCTTCTTCGAGTCAGGTCGTGTCGTTGAGGCTTTCGGCGTCGCCGAATCGGTATACAAGAGCCAAGTGTTCAAACTGGGACCAGAAGGTGAACTATGGTGGCTTGTCGGTTTGAGGTGAGTCGATGTGGATTTAGAAGGTCCAGGCGCGTAGGCCGAGAGTGGTTTGAACCCGGATCGAGATGACGAAGATATCGATTCAGAGAGCGACCTTCTTGTTGGTTTGGTAGATGACTGGCTCTCGTTCTCAGAGCTAAAGTCTGTCGGTTTCTTGGATCTGGAAGCGGTACGTAAGCGTTCTGTAGAAGGAGAGAGAGAGGGAAGAGCATTCGATGTGGAGCCAAGACTTGGTCGAGCAGATGTCGATTCGTTCTTTCTCTTGAATGAAGGAAGGGTATTTCTCTAGATTATTTTTTTGGTGAATCAGACCAGCCAGTTCAGTTGAATAGGGTGGAACGACGCGACGGAAGGGAAACCAGACAGAAAGAAAGAAGAAAGCCTATTGCGTAGGAAAACATACTTGTTGATGTGTTTTGACCTCTGCTGCTCTTCGCTGTTCCTCGCTCTCAATCTCGAGGCCTTTCTTGGCCGACGAGACGAACGCGTTGGTTCTTGGTCGACTGCTGGTGGACCTGCGCGCTGCAGGCAACTCGGGTGGTGGACTTGACGCCTTGAGACTCTATAATGAAAAGCAAGTCGGAACAAAGAAAGAGGGGAGCACAGTTGAGACGTCTCTGATATATCTACATGATCTCCGTCGCTATAGTTCTCTGTTCACAAAGACGGTTACTCAAAGAAGCAGTCATAAGGAGAAAACCCACCATCTCGTCGCTTCCCGAGTCACCTTCACCCTCGATCGGTCCGGAAACGTCAACCATGTTTCTAAGCTTCGTACTACGACTATGGCCTTCGTCGGCTGAATCCTCCGTCCATTGTGCCGAACCTAGTTCGTCTTCATTGTCGTCCGACGAGGATGGCTTCTCGGTAAGCTCATCAAGTTTGGCTATCCGTTTGGACCGCTTGAAAGAAGAAGAAGAGAAGGTTGGTTTATCAGATGAATCCTTGAACGGAGGGATGCCTTCTGGCTGAGGGAAAGGATGCCGTTTCAACGGCGGTTTTGAACGCGTTCTGATTGATCTACTATCTGTTGGAGCATTTTGATCATCTTGAGAGGGGTTTTGAATTGTGAAAGCAGCGGCAGTGGCAGTAGATAGTGTACTTCCTGACGGACGAGATACGATAGTCTTAGGATTGGGATTGAAATTGGAATTGGAGTTGGGATTCATGTTAAAGCTTGATCCGAGGGTCTGCCGACGCCTGAGGTCTTCCATCGGCCTTGCCTCCTGATACGATGTAATCACCCTCTCAGGATAGATGAGGTGTGTGTATCCCGGACAGTCTGTCTAGAGATCCAAAGGAGTAGAGAGAGAGCGGGAGAGAGAAGGAAAAGGAGTGCAATGAAAGATTGCGAGGGAAGAGATAGATAGATAGAACGCGTTTCGATCAACACTCATCATGTTCAGCATGAACATTGCTTGCTTTCTCTGATCGTGTTCGTTCAGCATAGGTCTTTCTCGAGTAAGATGAATGGCCAAAAGTATATTTCGCTTTGCTCTGTATGTGCATTCTTCCTTTGTCGTTCTTTCTAGTGCAACCCAAGGCGATCATCATTTATACCGGTGTCACTCATCGTTCGTGCTGGCCGTAAAAGAGGGATAGATGGTTTTTCTTTGGGCGTACGGATGCAATAGATGAGGTTGATGCATCGTTAGGGTTAAGATGATGTAAGCAGCCGTCGAGGTTTGCACAGCCTGGCCGAAACTGTGAGCTGTGCTGAACCGGCATGAACCTGTACCGAACCTGTACCGAACCTGTGCCTAAAAAGCATGAACCAGCACGAACCAGAACGAACCAACACGAACCAGCACGAACCAGTATGATCCCGCGCGAACCCGGACGAACCAGCTTGAACCAGACAACGAATCGGAGTCAACTCGCCGAAAGACCGATAAACCGGCGTCGGATAAGCCCGAACCCCGGTTCAGACGCCGATCACTCGTCATGGCTTGGCTGTGTGACCCGTACAGGCCTCTTGTCCTCCTCCCGGTCTAAGCCCTATGTAAGAAGCTTACTCCGTTCTTCCAAGTCTTTCTCTCCCAACGATCATCTCGATTCTTTCGGTCTTAGTTTGCTCATATCCTAAGCTAGTCATAAGCTATGTTATCCACATCAACAGCTCTCATTCTCGCTACCGTGTTGGCATCCCAGTTCTCTCAAGCACACGCTTGGACCTATTGCAGAAATAGCTATGTACGTTTGTTTTGTTCGCAACTTTGCTTGCAACGTCTCAACACCACACGGGAACGCTGTGTGTGATCTACTGGGATTCCTAGACCCACACACTCACCCTGATTCTCTTTAACCTGTTCTCATCCGCTTACTTTGATCGTCCTACCCACTCCATACACAGGGCCAGGTCTACCAATGCAATTCAGGACTTTCATATGCCGCTCGATGGGGAATCGGTGTAGGAGCAGGTTCGTCTCGGATACGATTGATTACCTTTCTCCGTCGAATTTCGATCTAAACCAAGCCTTTTTTTTTTTTTTTTGTCAAATAAAAAAATTCCTCAAACACTCTCGTTCGCTTCTTAGCCGTCTTGGTTCTCCTCGTCTTCCTCATGCTCGGACTTACTAAAAGGCGAAGGACTCAGAGGCAAAACCTGTACTTTGCCCAGCAGCAGGCTGAGCTTGGTAATGGCAACCAGTTCTACAACCCTTCGGCCGCTCCTCAGCAACAGCAGCAATATCAAGCCCCACCACAAACCCAACAGACAGGTGGATTTGGTGGATTATTCAGGAAGAACAACCAGGGTTTGTTCATTCATCTATCTCTTCTATTTCTTTAGTCACCCAAGTTGAACATGCCCACTGATTGTTGGTCTCGCTTCCGGTCCTTGAATCGTACATCTCCCACAGAAGCTCCTCCTCCTCCTCCTCCGGTCTACCCTGGGCCACAGAAGACCTATGCTCCGTATGTCTTGTCCTGTCCTATCCTTTCTACTTTCATACTCTGCTTCCCATAAACCTCATACCTTTTTTCATAGACTATATCCAACTGACGTTTCCCCCTCCCCCCCCCTTCTTAATTCACTATTTTTCTTCTACAGTCCCACTGCTCCTTTCCCTGGGCACCAGAACACATCAGACGTTAACCCTCATGAGGATTACGAGCGACGTCAGCATGAAGAGAACCTTCGAATGGAAGCCCAACAGCAACAGCAACAGCAACAGCAGCGAATCTAAGTAGTTGTGGTATAATAGCTTGATAAAGTATTCTCGTGACCTTTGGTCAGCTCTATAGGTTTCTTTCTCTTTCTTTTCATATTCTGTTTTAATTTTCCATCCTTCTTATCTCTGTTCAAACTAAGATGACGCTCTCGAGCTCTCTTTATTCTTGTTACATCTGTTCGAACGATTCGGTATATACACACATACCCTGATGTCCTCTCTCTCTCTCTCTCTATCTCTCTATTTCTCTTGTCGGAAACGATCTCTATCGATGTAGCCATAGCAGCTTTCTCTCCACAAACCAGTTAATATACGTTCGATCTCGGATTGACAGCCATCATTAAAGATCATGAGCATACAAAATCGTTTAATAAGGATAAGGGGTGACTTGGAATATATATATATATATATATATATAGAATCTAGCAAGGACTTGCACATACACAGATTATACACAGGTGAGAATAAATACAGATAAGACATACTCGAGTGAGCACGAGAGAAGAAGAGAGAAAATCCACAGAAACACCGAAACACTTGAAAGACAGAGAGGCAACGGAAGGGGAAAGAAAAAGGCAAGAAGAGGAGGCAGAGGGCAGAGACAAGGCAGTCTATTCGCCCCGAGTCAGAAGGGGAGAACGTTCATCTACAGAGAGGTTAGAGTGTACACTCGAGTTCATGGTCGTTCGACCGTCTTCGGTCGATCGGGGTTTATCTCGAATCCGGATCATTGAGAATGCTTTCCAACCGAGACCGATTCAGGTAAAGAAGCGAAAGAAAAGAGGAGAGAAGAAGTACTTGTTAGACCACATGGAAAGCAAACGGATGTGTCGGAAGAAGCACGAGAAGAAGAAGAGGAAGAAAGAACGAGGATCATTAGGAAGACCTACCGGCAAGGGTCAAGACGGTCAACCCTATGATAAGCAAGAAGATTGCTTTCGGGTAGATCCCGGTAGTAGTAGCATATGTAAACCCGAACAGCATCGGTCCCAACACCGTACCCAACACCGCCGTCAACACGCTCATCGCGCCCAACAATTTGCCTGTCGACGTAGGATCATCCACAAAAAGCAAAGCTAGAGAAGAGACAAGAGGGATGACTCCTTCACCTATGCAGGACATGATGAGAAAGGCGACGAATGCGGTAGGTGTGGTGAGGAAGATGATACCGAGATAGGTGAGAATGCTGACAACTGTGGAAAAGAGAATCAGTCGATGTTCGGATCTGGCATCGGAGGATGGATCAGAAGGAGTCGAGGGGGTGGAAGAGGAACCGATATATCTGAAGAAACGGATGATGACTTTTGATGATGGAAAGACAAAGAGGTCATGTCAGAGTAAGCACCTATGGATGCGGGGACAAGACCGGAAGAAACCAGAGGGATCACTAACAAGGGAGGAAAAACAAGAGGTAGACAGCCTGAGCAGTACCATACGTAGACATGAAAAGGCCTATCTCGGCTGGTCCCCAGCCAAAGACGAGTTGAGTATATTGAAGCAAGGGTTGTCCCGACCCCTAAGTTTTTTTTTCGCCGAAAGGAACAGAAAGAGTGCCGGTCACGATAAGTACGCCGATCCAACGAAAATGAAGACGAGAGAAGATAAGAG
This sequence comes from Phaffia australis, assembly GCA_014825575.1. Lineage (NCBI taxonomy): Eukaryota > Fungi > Basidiomycota > Tremellomycetes > Cystofilobasidiales > Mrakiaceae > Phaffia > Phaffia australis. The sequence continues at coordinate 16,593 of MVAH01000243.1, forward strand.
GGAAGGAGGGACGTACACTGGTCAGTGTGGCGAAGCAGAATCCAATAGCCAACAGAGACAGGTTCCAATTCCGTCTTGCTTTCAAGTTCGACTCATCCTTCTTTGGCCAGAAGATAGCCAGAGGGCTCAGTATGGCCCACATCTTGTTGCCTGTCGATTTGACTACCCGTCTGGTCCTCCTCACCGCCTCTTTACAAAGTCTGATCGAGCCTCCTTCGCTGTCGTTGCCCTCATGAGCCTGCCTATATTCTTGAGCCTCCCTCTGCTTGTCTATCAGATACTGTTCCCGCTCGGTCGCCTTCACGGCCTCCATCGACTCGACCGACAAAGATTCTGGTAAGAGCAGAATGGTGATCGCCAGGAAGACCAGTCTGAGGGCGAGCGAGAGGTAGAAGACCGATAGAACGTCGGAAAACCATCTGACGATGAAGGAGCCTAGCAAAGGACCCAGAGCGAGACCGACCATACCCATTCCTATGAGACCGGCAAAGAATCGGGAGCGCTCGTTGCTAGTGGTACAATCGGCGATATAGGCTTGTTTTCCTGCCGACAAGGTGATCGAACCTCCAAAGAGGCCAGAAAGGATAGCGCCCTGTTGGAAGTGGTCGAGTGTGAAGATGAGGAGGAATGAGATGATTGGATGTGGGGGTTTGAAAGACGATATCCAAAAGATTGCTCACTGCGTAGAGGAACCTGTATTCGCCTGGCACGGCAGTAGGGTACTTTACAGTGAGAAGAAAGATGATGTCGCTTTGAGGAATAAGAAGAACATGAGAGGAAACGGGATCGTTGTCAGTTGAGATTGTATCAAGATCATCATTAAAAGAAAGAAAAAAAAAGAAAGAAAGAAAAAAAGAAGAAGAGAAATGAAAGACCCAACCCGATGATCAGACTGGTCATCGAGAAACTCAGGACGGGCTTTCGACCCCACTTGTCGGACATGCGAGTCCACCATCCGGTCGTCAGCGCAGACATAACGCCAAGAAGGATGCCGATGACTGGAAGGAAGAGTGGGCACAACCACTGTGTGTGAGTACTTGAAGCTGGTCAGGATGAAGGTTCTGTAATCCGGTACAACCATACCTGTATTGAACTTTGCGGCGATTCTGATTGGAACGACCGAGACATACAGAGAGTGAGAAACCCCCTCAGACTTGATCGGCGTTCGCGAAAGAGAAACAGCGGGAAGAAATCTTCCACTCACGCCTGAACGGCCGGGCTCTTTCTGCACACGATTGGGTCGATCCCTCCCTGCTCCTTCTCGGCGTCCGACGTCCTGTGCTGCTGTGCACCCGACAAAGCGGTCTCCCCAAAGTCAACGAAGACAGAGGCATTGTTGAGAGAGGGATCGACCGATCGAAGAGCCAGAGGAACGGACGAGGTATGAACGGCCTGGGCGCTTGATTGAACGGGCAGGGTGCTCATGTCGTTCGGGAACTGGGAATAATGAATGACGCTGAGTGATTGCCGACAAGATACAGGATGAGAACCAATGGCTTGAAGGATTCAGGATTGTAAAGAGGAAAGAGAACGAACCAGGCGAGCTGGTTGAAGAGCTCAATCTTTGGTGCCATACTCATCGTGAGTGAGAGAGACACGCCTGTATGGATCCAAAGTACCCTGTGTTCGGATGTGCCGAAGGATTTGGTCGTATGATTAGCATGTTGTCTGATGAAGAGAGCGTTGTGAGATATACGACGACCACACCAGTAAGCATTGGCCTTTCTCCATTGGGTTTTCGGTCTTCTGGAAGGCCGACCGATGGCAGTGACCGTGCTGATGGTCTGTTTGACCCGAGGGAGATCATATGAAGGAGATAGGTGAGAGCAGGATGAGTGAATGAGTGTGTGTTCAGCCAAGGGTTCATACTTAGACACGTACCGGGTACTCTTGAGTCTCCAGAGTTATAGCCGCGACCAACTCTCCTGGATGGATCGGGTCGTCAGTTACTGGATGGGCATGGTAAGGTTCCTCTGGAGCTGTCTCCTGGTGGCCATGACCATGGCTGTGGTGATGCTCTTCTTGATGACGATGATGATGGCCGTGGCCGTGGCCGTGGTCGTGGTCGTGGTGATGCTGTTGGGCATCATCGGCGGTTGCCGATGCTATCCAAAGATAAGACGATTTGTCAATGGACTTCCCCAGAGTTGACCGAAAGAAGGACTTGTACTCACCACTATCTGGTACTGAGGCATCGACCATGTTGTCCATCGTCGTGTTGGTGTTCGGATGCCGGATGTCGGATGTATGAACGATAGGAAGGAAGAAAGGAGGAAAGGAAGAAAGGAGAAGGTAAGGAGAAGAGACCAAGGCTGATTCTCATGTTCCCATGTGGTTCCCCTTTTCAAGGGAAACCGCTGATGGCCGATGATCAGCAAAAGAGAAGGAGAAAAGACCCCATGGCAGATAGTGTTAGAGTCGAGAGAACATCAAGCAGGTGAGTGTGGGTGGGTGTGAACGAACACATGTAGAGCATGGATATATCATCTATACAACATGTAGAAGCACACTCTATCGCTCTGCCTGCTCTTCCAACTCGTACTCTTCGAGCTCACCGTCAAACAAGAGGATGACCGAGTCAACCCAGTCGTCACCCGTTCTTCTCGCCCGGCTGACCTCCTTCTCGACTTCGAACCTCATCTCTCGATCCCACCACGCTTCTCGGTCTCTCTTCACCCAGATGACTTCTACGACCGTGTCGGATCCTACCAGTCCTTCGCACAGATACTTTAGATCCCGCACGCTCACCGCCGGGTACGCTCTGATCTGGACGACTTCCAACGAAGGAACAGAAGACGGCGTGAACCTGGGCAGATGTCCGATCTGATGGGAGGCGATCGAGAGAAACTCGGTGTTGGCAAGATGATGAGCTGTGATGGCTGCGAGGGTGACCTCGGAAGAAGACGTTGGGTCAAACATCAACGTCCGAGGAGAGAACGTGCCGAGAAGCTTGGTGATCCTTCGGGACAGTGGCTTCGGAGGGGCGCTCGAGTAGGATGAACCGAGAGCGAGGTGGAGAGAGAGAGTGTGTAGTTTGGGAAACAGCGCCAGCCCGGACGTAGGGTCTATACCTGATAGCTCTATAGGGACCTGGATGGAAAGATGATATCGATAGCAGTGATGACGACAGAACTCCAGAATCAGCCTTTCTTCTTTTCCTTCACACCATGTGCGACCCAACAACTCATCCGTAGAGCTTGCTTGCACTCACCTTTTTGAGAGTAGCAAAGTTCAGAGTGAGCGTCTCGAGCTGCTTATAATCAGCCAGTCGTTGGAGTTTCATCCCCCTCCTCCAACCGTCCAGATGACCTCCCAGGAGAAAGTAACTGTCATATCCTTTTTGAGAAGACAGCTTCATCGTCCCAGGACCAGGGGAAACAATGACAGAGAGAACGATAAGCAAGGATGAACCAAGAGAAAGTAAGATAAACAACAAAGAGAGAGAGAGAGAGAGAGAGACAGAGAAAGAGCTCACGACGACACGCTGGTAAAACTTCTTTCTGCCGAGCTCATGGAACGTCCAACAGACCAACAGCACGTTTGCGCCCGACTTTCTCCCTGGAACGATCGCCTGTTTCACAATAGGCTCCAAGAGCTCAAACGGAAGATCGTTGATGGTCGTCCTTCGCTTTGGCTCTGTCCTTGGGCGTGAACCGGGAGCAGGAGCAGGAGCAGGAGCGGGTGAGGGTGAGGGTGAGGGTGTTGGGATCGAAGAAGGAAAAGTGAAGGGATCGGAAACGAGTGATCGGTCGGCCATAGTTCAAAAGACATCTCGGTCGGTCAAGAGGGATCAGAACGTTTGGGTTGAAGAAGGTTAACAGAGAAAAGAGCTGGATCTAGTTGACCGAGAGAGCCATCATGAGTTATCAAGTCGAGTTCGATGGTGGTTTGGTGGTGAGTAGAATGAAAAGATTGGCGATGACGAGTTTGATTTTTTATTTTTTTTATTTTTTTACAACTCTGCTTTCCATCGACCTTCCCATTAGTTTTACCCAAAGACAGATCTGCATCTCCCACGTTTGTCTCACAGGTCAGGATGCGCCTTGTTCATGCGAGCAAGGTATGGACGGGATGGTACACTCGTCCGACTTCCTTCTTGCTCAACCGCTCAACCGCTCGCTCGCTCTAGAGAATGACGATTTGCTCGACATATGAATCATTCAATCTATAGTGTTCAACCACACCCAACGTTGCGCTTCACGAAAGAAGAAAGAGAAATCAAAAGAGGGAAGTATAAGAATTTAT